>VZRF01003728.1:2048-252596 GCA_013396875.1 Vireo altiloquus | reverse complement strand
CTTCCCTCAGCGCGCGGCCAGGGTGCTTCTGGGCACACGTCCTCGAAATGAAGCTTTGGGTGGTGTCAGATCCCAGCCCGAGCGGGCGGACGCCACGGGAGCTCTCGAGACGATCGCTCCAAGGCTTCCCTACTGGAGTTCCAGGACAATTCCCCAGCTCCTCTGTCTTGTCCCTCTTGAAGACCAGCCCCCTTAGCCCCCTCGGCCATCATTACTGCTGGCACCTGCTGCTGTGCCAGCTGCCGACGCTGCCTTTCTGTTCTGCCGCTCCACTGGCCAACCGACAGCACGCAGCCCGCTACAAACACGCTATGAAACACATCCCCGTTTGTCCCAATCACAACAGAAAGCGAAGGCCCAGAGGTTCTGCGCTTGCTTTCTGGGTGGAGACGTGTTACAAAGTCTCGAAGCAGGCTGGAGATACTTCCTAACGTTTTTTTTTTCCTTTGCGGCTTACAGCTGCGTCAGCTCCCCACAGGCTCAAAACCTGTGGGATTTGCCTGTCCTTCATGGCTACCAGAAGCTCACCCGCTGCCATTGCCTTCTGTGCAGACCACAAGGAAGATTTCTCTAAAATGCAGGAAAAGTCTGGGAACCGATAACTCGCAATAGCAGGGCTCTAGCCCACGATTTTGACACGACTGGGCTTCAAGTCTTCTGGAGGAAAGGGACACATTTGCCTGGCCTCTGGCTGTTAAGATCTGCTCATTGATGTTTTTTGAGAGATACCTCTGCCCGAATAAAGGTGCAAGCGAGACCATATGCCAAAATCATTTCTACCCATTTTTATTTAAGAGAAAATGTTAAATGAAACTTGCAAGAAACACATTTTCACGTCTGCACTGGGCAGAAGGGAAACCATAGATGCACTAAAAGAAGAAAACTGTCTGGAGACTTTCCACAGCATTTCATTCAAAGGGGAACCTGGTGCACATGAAGGTCTTTTGGAATCCAGCACATCCAGAGTCACGTTCAGCCGTGGCTGGGGGGAAAGGAGGCAAGATTCCTTATGTTACTTTTAGAGCAGACAAGGAGACATAAGGCACTGTAAGAACATTTGACGTGACACGAGAGTCTGCAATCCTGAACGAGACTTTAAAATTTCCAAGGACACATAACAAGGGGAGAGCTGGGCAACAGGTAGAAACACATTTTGCGCACAACAGCAGAGAACGTGCATGGTTATGGTTTAGTACTGGATGCGATCCATGTTCAGGGAAGAAGGGATGGCTGATGTCTATAGAAATCTTGGGGCTTCTTTGATGTTTTTGCTTGAGATTAACTCCAGTGAAGGGCAACTTCAGCTCAAGCCAAGTGTTTCTGTGTGGGGCAGTGGGTGNGTCTGGCTGTGATGAGTTCTGGGAGTCTGTCCCGGGAGGCTGCCTGTGCCTGAAGGAGACAGTGCACCTTCAAGCACCACAAAGAACGAGAGAACTCTCCCCACCTGTCAACTGCATGTACCCAAGTTCAAGGGCCCAGCTTGGCTCAGAGAGGCGGCTGTGCCTCCTCACTGCCATCAGCAATCAAGGCAGAACCTTGGAGCTACCACCAGACTAAATACTTCTTTTCACTCAGGAAGAAGCCCAAATTTCTACTGCTATTCAAAGCTACTAATGAAAGGGCGCTATCTCTTTCAGACATGGCACAGAGAACAGGATTCGTCAAAGGCATTCCCAGGATGCCTCACCTCCTCGCAATCTCCACCCCCGCAACTTCAGTCACTTCTTTTCTGAGCACTCTGCCCCCTACAAGGACAAGGCCGGACCTGTAGGTCTGGCCACGACAGCTGGAAGGTGCAGAACCCCTTCAAACACGAACAAAAATAGAGTGAGGCACCTCAGCCCCCCTGTCCGAGAAGTGGTGAAACCCTGATATGAGGCAGCTCAAACAATAACTTCAAACAGTAAAGGACATGAAATTATAAATCTTCTGGAACTTCTAGAACATGACTTCTGGCTCATGTTCTCCTTGCATTTCTTTGTCATGTTCCTCCAGTGGTTTTACAGCAGTATTCCACTTAGATTACTGAGGAGCTCCTGCTGTTTCTGTGAAGAAGCCATTTCTTCTCTTTTCATAGCATCCCATGTGATCTTTGAGTCATGAAAATAATGCTAAGACTGTGGGTGCAACTCTTCCAATTCTTCCATGTGTTCGAAAAGGCAGTTTTACCCATGTGCCAAGGTTACCTGGTTTTGAGCATCAGTACTGGCATTATGCCTAAGGAACAGCCCCTGCTACAGTGGTATTAGCAGACAGGGCAGCCAGGTGATGGGCAGTACTGCTGTCAGTGTCTGCCAGATTTGGGCTGGTACCATGTTCTACCCTAAGAGCCACGCATTCTTCTTGCTGGCACTGTACTTCCCACACAGCTTCTCCCCTTCTGGTTCATCGATGCCGACTGTCTTTAGATATCAGCAACTCTGCCTCAGCCGGGCCAGGTTGCTGCAAGGAGCTGCATGGTGCAGCCTGTCCTGGACCTTCTCACTGAGCTTGCAGGCTCTGATGGCAGTGGCACAGGGCTGCCCTGAAGCGCTGCCAAAGGGCACTGGCTGCCGCTTCTTGCTGAGGAGCCCCATGACACTGCGCGCTTCTGTGCATGCTGTGGTGTATGTTGCATGGCAGGCATGGATCTGCTGTGCTGGTGGCTGCTGCTTGCCCCTGGCACAGAACCACAGGATGACTATGGTGCTCTAGTCTAAGTCCTTTTCTGTAACAGGGTTTCCTAGAAGTCAGTTGCCCTGATCCCTGAAGGCTGGCCTTGCTAGGAAAGATGGAGGCCAAGAAGGCATTCGGTACTGCTGCTTTTACATGTTCTGTGTTACTGTGTCCCCCATCTTGTTGAGCAATGGGGCCACAGTTTCCCCACTTTTCCTTCTGTCACCTACATGCTCAGAGAAGTCCTTCCTGCTGTCTTCAGTGTTCCTGGCCTCATTCAGTTCCTTTGGGCTTTAGCTTTCCTAACTTCACCCCTGAATACTCAGATGAGGTTTCTGGTTACCTGGCCTTGTGTCTACCCTCTGTAAGCTTTTTTGCGTTTGAATAAGGAGCAACTTGTTCAATCCATCCATGCAGGCTTCCTGTAATTTTTGCCTGACTTTCTGCTTGTTGGAATGGAACTCTCTTGAGCTTGGTGGAAGTGATCCTTCAGTATTAACCATCTTTCTCGGGGGCCTCAGTTTCCAGGGCCTTATCTCATGGGACTCCTCCCAGCAGGTCTTTGAAGAGACTAAAGTCTTCTCTCCTGAAGTTCAGGGCTGTGAGTTTGCTTTTCACTGTCCTCTGTACCCTCAGAAACCCAGAGTCCACCATCTCATGGTCACTGCACCCAAAGTTGCCTTTTATTTTTCACATCCTCAATGAGCTCCTTATTAATAGTGAGGACAAGGCACAACAGAATTTTTCTGCATGGCTGCTCTGCCACTTGGAGGAGGATGCTGTCATTGATGTACCCCAGGAATCTCCTGGATTGCTTATGTATTGTTGTTTTGTCCCTCCAACAGATACTGGTTGATGCCCCACCTGAGAACCAGGGCCTATGAATATAACGCTGCTCTTAACTGTCTGCAGAGGGCCTGATTTGCTTGTTCTTCTTTTTCAGATGACCTACAGCAGACAGATACTATTAATGTCTCACCAGTCCTATTTTTAATCCTAACTCCTCATCTATCCCTAGGCAGAGCTCCATGCACTCCTGCTGCTCTCTACCACAAAGACCAGCTTCTCCTGCTCACGTACCCATCCCGTCCCTCCTAAAGAATCTGTACCCCTCCATTGCAACACTCAAGTGACAGGAGCCATCCTACTGTATATAAGGCCCCAGAGGTCACTCAACAAGTCCTTTACAGGGATTTTTAATGTACCCCAAGTCAGACATACAGGAGAAAATATCAACAAGATATTCCTCAAAGGGTCAAAACAACAAAAAACTTTACTGGCAAATCAGTAAAATCAGGGAGCTTTGGCAATGTTTAAAACCACATTCAATCAACATAAAGCATTTCACAAAGCATTAACTTAGCTCATTCAGCTTAGTAAACTACAAGCCCCTCTGTTTTTAAGGTACTCAAAACCCTGAGAAGATGGAATTAGAAGAAGAAAGAGAGAAAATATATAGAAAAGATCAGATATAGCTACAACTAGTTCCAGCAGTCTTCAGCTAATAGAAATTCCAAGAAGAGGTAGGGTCAAGATGGGCTTGCTTCATGTCCTGGGTTAAATAAATACCTTTTGGCTTTCCTGGGCCCTTGGATTTCCAGTCATTTAGCCATTGAGGAGGTGAGTTAAGGGCTCCAGAGACTGGGTGTGTAGCATTGCCTCAAGTAATTGCTGGCCACTATGGGGATTGGGCCAGAGGCTCTAGGGGGTGGGCTGTGCAGAGTAGTGCATTGCCTGACCAGGGCAAGACCCTTTTCTCCATACACATGCACAAAATGTTTTGAGCCACGAATTCTTCCAGCCTCTCACTTGAGAGAGTATACTAGCTTGTTAGTACAAGATAGTTAGTACCACTAAGCTAGTACAAGTACTAGCTTGTTAGTACCACTTTTGAGAAGTGTATTGTAAAAGTTTAAGGGCTTGTTAACCAATATATTTTGAGGCTAACCAGTGGGTCTTTTGCCCACTGTTAGTCAATTATATAATAAAAGTTAAGGCAATTATGCAATAAAAGTGCAAGAGTTCCTAATGTGTCTGGTGTCTTTGCTCAAACTGATGAGGGTATTTACAAGAAGCATCATGCTCCTACCAGTGGGTTGTGACACCTGCTTTGTGAGTATCTCAAAACTCTCTCAAGCAGACACTGATCTGCAGACATGGTCCTACAGTCCTGGAATCCAAAACAGAGTTTCCAAGGGCAGTTCTGCAGTCAGTTCTTGACTTGTCCTCACCATCAGGGATTGAGGAGAATGCTATCAGGGCCCTCATTGCCTTGACTACTGCTACTAGAGCTCTGAAGTCACTTTTGATACTGTCCAGGTATCTTTTGTCTTCCTTTTCTGGGTAACCTGACATACCTCTGGGGAATGAGGTCACGGGAGCCGAGTTTGTCTCCCTCCGAGTCCCCTGCATTGTGAGGGAACAGAACATCTCATCATCTCTCTTGCTTTCCTGATCATTCTTCTCTCATTAAAACTGTTTTCTTCAATCCAAACTATTCCCCATGAAGACTGGAAGAAGATGTTGGGTTTTCTTCTCATGCTTCCTTCAACCTATGCAGTAGCGTATGTGTCCAGAGTGATTTGTCAAAGTTGCACTGCTCCTTTCATTTGAAGAGTTTGCTGGACTTTGATAGTTAGCTGCTGCTATTTCTGCGTGGCCAGACCTGGAAGATGGTGTGGAGGACAAAAATGTATTGATCTGTGAGTAGAATCATGTAAGCTGTCTTTCCTTTGGGGTCTGTAATTGCCCTAGCGTGGTCCTAAGTGCAGCTGAAGGAGGGGCTTCTTCAGTTTGCTCTTTCTCGAGTCATTGTGCTTTGCAGGGTGTTGCAAAGTCTTTTAAACTGAAGGAGCATCGGAAAGGGGATTTTTATGTGAAGAAAGTTAGTAGATGCAAAAAGGGGAGGAATGGGCTCTGTCTGTTAGCACTGTGCCAGAATAAATGAAACTTGCCAGTAATACAGTCCTTTGTAGCACACCTGCCAGGATATATAGCACAAGTCCTTGCTGCCGTATTAACTTGTGACCCTTGCAGTCATTCAGCCCTCAGGGACATCTCAGTTTGTGTTCACAGAGATACAATGACAATAAGAGGCACTTCCCAGCCTAGTGTTAAAAGGAGATGATGCTGTATAGATGGGGGAAGTTTTTTGGGAGATTTGTTTCCCAGTATGTTTGGAAAAGAAAACTTACAACACTATCATTGTGATAATTAGTGTTTGGTGCCAGTGTTTTCCCAAGTGACTCCCACAGTGTTGACTGTCCCCAGGCCTAGTGTAGGTGAGGTAATTTTGTGTTATTTAAGTCTCTGTTAACATCATGTGGTATGTTCTATAATCACAAATCAACAACAAGACTTCTGGAGTAAATCCTTTCAAATGATTAAGGATTTTCCTATGTCCCCTCCTCTTTCACTCTCCTCACAACTTCACAGTCTCTTGCACTCAAGATTTCTGAACTCTGTTCAGAAATGTGCACTGTCCTTAAAGCTTCCCTGAACTGCCTTTGGGGTTCCAGCTGCAACTTTTTTTTTGGTAGCTAGCTTTAAAACACAGCTTGATGCAATGGGAGGTGGAGAATGAGACAGCATTGGGATACAATGCAGCTTTTCAACAGGCACAATGCATACTCAGAGAGGACTTTAGTGCAAACCTGTTGCCTTCCTGCCTCTGTTGTCCTATGAAGGAGTAAACTTCCCTGAGTGAAGAGACCATTAGCTGTGCTCTCAGAAACATATTATTCCTTTTCATGTGCACTTTTTGCCATCTAGTGGCAGCAACGTCTTCGTGTACTGTTTGCCTCACAATTTTACTTTTTAGGTGTGGTACAAAATTGTTGTACGACTACTCCATCAAGCAGCAAGATGCAACTCTTCATCCATGCTACTGACTGTACTGTTGTGATGAAGGGTCAGAAGACTAGATGGAATGGTCAGCTTGAGAGAAGTATCCACTCTCAAGTAAAACCACAGGAGTGCTCAAAATTGGTGCTTTTCTGAAGCTTAATGGAGTTTTGAGTTAATTAACCAAATACTCATTATGTGATCATATGGAAGCCTAGTTGCTGAATTAGGGATGTATCCTGAAAGGTAACAGGTCTTATGAGGAATGACTGAGGGAATTGGGGTTGTTTAGACTAGAGGAAAAGAAACAGCAGGGAGACCCTATCGCTCTCCATGATGATCTGAAAAGGAAATTGTAGCCAAGTGGGGGTCAGTCTCTTCTCCCAGGTAACAAGTCATAGGACAAAAGGAAATGCTTCAAGTTGTACTAGAGGAGGTTAATGCTGGATAGTGAAAAATATTCTTCACAGAAGTGTTTGTCAAGCATTGGAAGAGGCTGCCTAGGGAAGTGGCTGAGTCACCATCCCTGGAAGTATTTAAAAGATGTGCAGAAGTGGCATTCAGGTACATTGTTTAGCGGTGGACTTGGCAGTGCTGGGTTAACAATTAAGGGTCTTTTTCAACCTGAACAATCCTGAAATTCTATGATTGTGGAGCCTCAAAAATGAAAAGCCATATTTTGATGGGAGTGTGTGTTTCATGAGTGCCTCCTATAATCATTAGGTATGCTGTGCCTCTGAAATGCAGCAGTTGTGTTGGACATGCAGGTACTTAAAACAGCTCCACAACAGTCATACCAAGTTGCTTTAGAGGCATTTCCTTCACTAAAATACAGTTCTGCAGGTCTGTAGGGATTCTATGTGGCAGTTTTCCTGAGCTTCCCTCCACTTCTGAACCAGGCCATGAACTGGAACTAGGTTTGTCTTTATTGATGGCTTGTTCTAGCACCTGATATGAAGCTATTAAAATATATGTCTTTTCACATCCAGAAATTAGAGACCTGCTGTCTATTTATGAGACTCCATATCTGAAACATGCTATAATCCCACCAGTTTGCAAGTATGATAGGAATAATGTCCATCCATATTACTGCTGAGAACTGAGTCCCTGGCATGGGTGGTACATGCAAAAAGTCCACAGCACATATGTCTGTGGTTCTTCAGGATAGTTGTTTCACACAGAAGCAGACAGAGCATAAAGTGCATATATTTGTGGCTTATTTTAGTCATGTTCAGATTTCTCCAAAAGTGACCTTGGAGTATTCCAGATTAAAAAAAGGGGGTGACCCCCAGGAGCAATCCTGCAAAACTCACTGAAACGGCCAAATACTCTCCAGGATGTTATAATGTCTGAAAAGTACTATGCAACACATACCTTTGGCAAGCAGGCTGTTTTGACAACACACTTTTCTTTGCTTTAAACCAAGCACTATTTCCAAAGATAAAGAAACACTCTGCAGAACACAGTCCAGTCAAAAGGAATATTCAAATCACATCTCAAAGTTGCATTGCACTGGAGGAGGGAAAATAAGGTAGATCTACATTCCATGACAGGGTAACTTCCTTAGCATAATTAGATCATGTTGCTGTAGCTAGATTTGCTCCCATAAGCATGTGAGCTTGTTGAACAGTATCTTCAGCTTGTTCACCAGGACACCATGAGGACAGACTCTTATCCCACCACATTTGCTGTGTGACTACAGGACTGTTTCTCCACTGAACTCTTGTGGCTTGCCTCTCCTTTGTGTGAAACTTGTTAATTTGCTTTACCCTATGGAAACTTCACAGATGGCTACTCCCCAATTACTAAACTGTTTGCAGATGTTTAGTTGATAGATGTTTGTTTAGCAAGCATCTGTGGTGATTTAGGGTGATCCTGCCCCTGTGCTTTTGCCTTCCACTCAGAATGAAAGAGGTTGCCCTTAATCCTTCATGAGCTTTCCCTTTCAAAGTGATTGACTGGATTCTGCCTGAAGCAGTTGAGGAAGTACTCACCAAAACAATCCACAGGCTCAGGGTAGTACCTTTAGATGTGGATATTGGTTGCTGTTTGCAAAGTTAATTTGCTTCCATCCAAACATGGTAATTTGTTCCCCCATAATTCTAAGACAGTGCCAGTAACTAACACCTCGAACTGGCTTTACCAGTCTGGCTGAATCCAGAAGAGGGTGAATGGTCCAGCCCAAATGCTGCACAATATAAAGAATTCATATGTTTTCCATGCTTGTTCTTGGGATGAGCATTTTATTTCAAAAGTTTTTTACTTCAATACAAGAACTTAATCTGAAGTTAAAGAAGTCTAGCCAGAAAAAAAAAAAATAAGAAAAAAGAAAAAGAATACCAGTAACACAGATATCTTGAAGGTGTATTTTGTTATTGGGATACTGACTTTTTCATAATAAGCCAAAGACTGCTAATACATAATAAGCTCAACAAACGTCTTTGTTACAAATGTTCCCACATAAGTAGTCGCAGTAAATAAACCAAATTGCCTGCTGTGGATCATCTGCCCTATTTTCTTTTTTTTTGGGGGGGTGAGGGTGGGGGGAGATGGCAAATAGTGTAGCAATCTGGGGGTATAGTCCTTTCCTTATCTTAGAGAAGCTGAGAAACTGTACCTGTGAGAGCGATATAAAGAAGTGGCAAATTCTTCTCTTGAAGTGAGGCTGTTAATTAAAAGATTAAAATAAGTATCTAGAAATGGTAAAACAACTCCCATTCTCCAGCCTCCAGCTGGCTGTATTTGGTATTCTCAGAGCTGGACAGTTACTCTGTTTTATTGGTGTGTATTTGGTATTGGATAATACACTGAATACAGTTAGCTCTTTCTTACCATCTTTCCCCATCTTTTCAGTTATTTTAACCACTCCTTGTTTCTCGCTTCATGTTTAAATGGCCAAGAGGCTCACTATATCTGTACAGAGCTTGCTGCAGAAGGCATTGAGTGTTCCACTGCTATTGTAGAATTATAATAGTTTAGGTTTTACAAGCCTAACCTGTAACTAGAGGAAAAATGGACATTTATAATTTTATTGGCCTACTAGTGATTACTGGATGGACAACCATCTTTTCAGTAACTAGAGTAAGAGGTAAATAAGCAATGAATACAAAGGTGTCTAATGAAATATAGTGCAACATTTCCATAGATTGCAGGATTTTGATTTGCCATTACATTAAAATACAATTAAAAGGCAGAAAATAATGGAATCACCCATAGAGTATACAAGCTAGAATGTGTAGATTATTATATTTTTCAGCATCACATTTCTAAAAACACTGGCTTCTGTATTTTGAACTCTAAATAATGTTATATTATTGAAAGACAGGGTATGAATTTTACATAATAATGAAAGAATTACTTTTGATGATGAAAATATTGGGTAAGAAAAACATTTTATAAATACTAAAAACATTTTATAAATGTGAAAGAACTGCGTACATTTCTTTTTCGTCTCTGGGAACTGGTGTTATGCCAGGTGTATTCTCTTGTCTGATTAGTTTCTACTAACAATATTTAAGTCAATAATCACAAATCAGTAATTTTCTTCTTAGTTACAAAGACTGGAGCTTTCCTTCCATGTTGCTATAGATTTCAAATTACAGTGGTGTATTGTATACATCTTTGCTATTTGTGTCTTTATATACATAATAAATATGCACATATGTAGTTAAGTAAGTATGTATATAAAATACAACTGATAGTCTGCTCAAAACTTGTAACTAACTTTGGCATACAAACCTTGTTTGTTTACAGAGGAATTGTGGTATTAGACTATTTGGGAAAAATCTCTTTGTTTTGTTTATATAGGATACTAGCAAACAAAAAAAAAAAGAACAAAAAATGTTAGATAAAAAATTAAATCCAGTGTTGTGATAATTAATTCTAATTCATCAAGGATCAAATTCAGAAAAGAATATTTTTCTCTAAGACTGGATAAAGAAGGATAGAAAGAGGTATATTTTCTTCTATAAAAGCCAAAGAGGTATAAAGTGCTTCATTTGTCATAGATGTAATATCACATGTCAGAAGGCTCTCCTCTGCACCTAGCAAAGAGGTTGCTCTATGTGCAACATAGAGTGAGTGGGTCAGTAGTAAATACTAGTGGTGTTCCCAGAGATCTGATGGCTATTGCCAACCTTTTTACCAGGCTGCTTTTGTTTGCTCTCGGGTAAAAATGTTATAGAGATTTTGATTCTACTTAATCTCGGTAACACCACAGTGAAAAAAAAAAAAGGAATGTCACTGTTACTGTCACTCTCCTCTAGGGACAGCTTATCTGTCTTGTTCAGCACTTGGTCTGCAAGAGGCTTTGTCTTAGTTGTGTCCCACCCTAGCAATCAGAATGCTAGCTAGGTAGTTGAATTCCTTCAGTTCCCATTGGAGATTTTTATTTGTATATCGTGTGTTCTGTTGTTTTCTGAAGTTTTGGTGACCTCCAGTGTTGCGGTTTTCCAGCTCTTCATTGTAGTGGCAAGCCGCAAGCAGTGCCAAAGAGCCTTTCTGCCCAGCCCAGGTTGGCCTCTCGTGCTCCAAGCCTTCCCTTGCAAGGCATGGGCTACGGGGCTCTCACCAGCCAGGGAGCCACATAGCTAGCTCTGGCATCCTTGCTCTTCGCAACAAGGCAGCAGTAAAGGAGATGAGAAGAGGCCTCTGCCTGGGGAGCACGGGAGCCCTTTATTCACAGAATAGCACGCAGGTCCCCAGAGGCAAAGGCCTGAAAAGCCAGAGGATCGGGAGTTTTATGGGGACAAGGGGGGATGGAGTTCGGGTCCCTCAGAGACCGATAGGAGAAGCCCGAGGGAGTGGCCAGGATTTAGCAGGGAAGTGGGTAAATAGAGGGTGGGGGAACACCATACTTACCTGGCTCCTTGCTGGGCCATTAATCTGGCTTGAGTTACCTCTTCCAAATGCCCCAGCCAAGAGAGAGGAGGGATGTCCTGCCACAGACAGGCTACCTAACATCTGCAGACAGTACCTCTGATGCAACCATAGGAAGACAATCTCCTTGGTCACCTGGTGATGACTAAACTTCTCACTTGCTGGGGTCATGTTTTCTGGTTCCTGAAAGCATTGCCACCCATAAAGCCCAGAAAGGCTCCGCTTCCCACTTCACTTCAATAGCACCCTTCAGCAGTCCCTCAAAAACCCTTCAGTGCCATCACTGACTGTAAGATGTATGACATCACTGAACAAAATTCCACTCACAACACAGCAGTCTATGTGACCTCCAATCTCTTCTGCCTTTTCTCTATCTAAAAACTGGGGGAAGAAAAGTTACAAGAACTCCTATGTCAGCATTGGAAGAAGGGTCTTGTTCAAAACATAGAAGAGTCTGTGGAAGAGCACTGACTTTCTAACAAAACAGTTATTGTAAAACACTTCCAACATTTCCACAAGTCATTGGTCAAAATCTGCAGAAGGTTTTGTCCAGAACAAAAAGACCCATGTCTTTTTTTCACGTATGGAGAGATCTGTCTTATCTCGAGAAGATTATTTGTAACACAAGTTTGGAACCATTTTCACAGCTGCTTTATTTAATAGTGTTAGAAGGCGCTTAGAGGCAGACATTCTGGGACCTGCATCACCCATTACCTATGAATATTTAGAAATCTCTGCAACTGGGTTGCTAGAAAGGTAAACCTGCATTCAAGCTGTTTCATTGGAGCAGCACAACAGAATTTCCATGTGAAAAATAATGACTAAGAGTTAAATCCTTCTAGAGCAGACTGTTGCTAGCAGGAGGTTGGGCTCTGTCACTGAGCTGGTAATTTTTCCCAAACATGTGATAAGGGCTGAGATCTCATTTCTGACCCTTTGGCTCAGTGTTTTGAAGATCTCATATAGTTAATTATAAGCTGTTTCTGCATCAGTAGATCTTATAATGTCTCAAGCAGCGACCAGTGGTAAAGTATAAAAAAGCTGTTCCACAAACCTATTCCTTGTACCCAGATAAAAGGGAGGATGGCCACAGCTGATCAATTGGAAGGTGAGAGAGGTTAATTATTTTTGCCTGTTTGCTCAATACCAGCCTTTTCAGGCCTCTGGAAGGAGAGACTGTAGAAAGTTAAGTGACACAGAAAATAATTTCCCTTGTGAATTAGTTTATTTACACTCCATGCATATGCTCTGTAATAAAGAAGAGAGAGGGGTGAGGCTCAAGGGCACTGCTTTGTCTCTGCTAGAGCAGTGTGAAGCCTTGCTGTCCCTAAGTGCTCTTTTCTCAGGCTGGGGAGCACCACTCAGTGGACCTGTGAGCCCTGGCAAAGCAACCACAACTTTTGGTAACAGTGTTGTCACCCAGCAGAGAAATCCCTGGCAGAAGATATAAGTCAAGTCAGCCTGGGGCATCATTCCTGGGTAGAGTGACACAGCCATATCTGCTCCCACTGCCCACAGCTCTACATTTTATGAATACAGTTGTGTGGTTCCTGGGATGAACCTGTTCATGGCACAGTGGTAGGGCATGGGAGAGAGAAGCTCAAGACAGGAGAAGCTACAACATCTGTGTAGACATCCTCCACTTAACCTCATGGGCTCAACTTCCACTATGAATTTCCCTTTTTTTTAGTGTTTCTATAAATCAACATAGACTTATGATAGAGCTGCTAGAAGAGCAGGTAAATTCAGTGGTGCATTTCTTCTACAGAGAGTTACACAGTGATCATAGGAGCTCAACATTTTTATTTAATTAGCAGCTTTTATATGTATATTCTCTGTTCTGCTTTTTTGTTATAATGGCAGATTATCCCATATTTTGGGAAGAAGTGTTAAAGCAAAATTTGACAAACTTGCATTTGACTAACTTGCATTTTTTACACAAAAGTGAGTCTTCGTCTAGATTTCTTTCATATTCAAATCCCTCTGGAAGATGTATTTCCAATAATTACTCTGTCTGAAAGGTAACACAGATGCCTGACGCCAGATGGGAGCTGTTGCATGCTCCAATATATCCTTGACTATCCAGCTGGTAATGTTAGGGATACTCCTAAGGGAGAAATGTAGAACACAGCCACATTAAGAAAATTCAGGTTTTCTACAATACTGACTTTTAGTTTGAATTTTGGGGCTCAGGTGTACCGTTATTATTATAATGTATCATGCACTGCAATTCCTGAAATTCTATCATTTAATGAATTAAACAAAAAAAAAAGAGTGGATTTTAAACAGTTTCTATGGAAAAAGAATTAAAATAGAATTTTTCAGTTTAGAGAAATGGTAATTAGTTGCTCTTCTAATTTTGTCGTGGATGAAACAGGCCAGATCAGCCCTATGGATGGTACCTGGGGCCAAAATAGAGATGAGAAAATCCTGCCGTCCCTATACATACATACTTAGAGCAAGGGGATGCAGGAGATGCTTGCAGGCCTTCCCTAATCTCTGCTGAAGACTTGACTAAGAGCTACCAGGCTGCTGGTTGTCTCTTGGCATGAGAATGTATGGCACAAGGCTTTTTTGAACCAGCCAGGTTGGAAACCTGACACTCTAAAAGTAAGGCACTCAGCATTGTGTGGGATAATGTGCATGAGCAGAGGTTTGTGAAAATGTGGACTGGGTACTGCATATGGGACTCAAGCTAAAACCTGGATGACACTGACCTCTGCTCTGTGGGAGCACCAGTTTATCTGGAGGTAGATTCAGTGTTTCTGCCTGACACTAGTTTGAACAAAGCAGTGTAGGTAGGATGCCAAAGAGATAGGAAGTTGTACACTTTTTCTCTGCAAACATTTTTCTTGCATTCAGATGTTACTACAGGATGTCTCAGATTTAACAAAATGGCATTTGCCACAGTGAAAATATTTTTTCAGGTAAATAAAAGTAATTATAAAAAGAAAGAGTTCAAATTGACTAATCACAAATCATTGCATTAGAAATGAATGAAACTGTTCTGAACAAACATATTAACAGACTTTTGTTGCTACATCACCTTGCTTTGCTATGTATTCATTCCATTAGTCACTAATTTGGTCCTCCTGATCATTAATGTTAATTAGCGAGATGCGGCTGTTCCAGAATGTCAGTGAGAAATTTAAATATTTATAATTGGTTAACTACTACAGGATATTTTCAGCAATACTGAAACTCTACTTTTATAGAATAATATCATCATAATATCATGGAATCAAGCATTCATCATAAAGATAGGCTATATTGTCTTCTTTGTATGCCAAAACACAATGACACAAGTCATGCAGGCTTTTTACCACAGCTGATGTGTAGGGGAGTGGTATTTTTCTGGCTTTTAAGTCATTAAGAAGAGCAGTTTTAATTCTTGATCACAGATGATAGATGGGTTTTGAGATAGAGAAGGAAAACAGAAGATAAGCATGACATCTTTCTCCATCTCTCTTTTGGGCAGTATAATGTATAATAAGCAAAATGTTATGCTTCCTCTCTCTCCTTGGTATTTCATTGTAGTTTTCCAGTTGAGTTTTCACTATCTCAGGTGATGAAAAGCAGGTAAGATAAAAACGAAGACCCTGATGTTAGTATTTCTGATGCTGTAAACAATTTAGTTGCACAGTAAAGGCAATGCCAAGTTCTTTGCTAATGTAGGAGGACTCTAATCAGAATTGAGTTCTTCAGATTTTCGGTCCTTTTTCCAGAAGGCATATGAGTGGAAGTTCTCAGATTACCTGTTCAACTTCAGTAACTTGCAGATAACTCCCAAGAGCACTGTAAGGTTGTACACAAAAAGTGATGGATATAGGACACAAGGAAGGTTTTAACAGAGGTCAGGAAACTGCACATGGGAAGACAGTGGGGGCCAGGCAAGACCAGTATCTGAGATTTCAGGAAGTTTCCCTCCAGAAAGTGATTTTTCTAAGGTGACAGCATAATATAATTGAGAACAGAGACACTTTAGGATTTGCTAAGATTGGGAATGATTCATTTTACAGTACATTTTTCTATTCAGTCTGTTTCATACATAGATGCAGTCAAGTGTTTTGATTCTTGTTAAATAGCCCTACTCAGTATTAGCTGTCCCTTTTATTTCAAGCTACAAAAGCATACCATTGAACATGTATGCACAGGACAATTTCCTAAGGTGCAACAAGACTATATAATGTACTCTTCAAAATTCTGTAGTGACATGATCTATGATACAAATTAGATTACTTGTAGTATTCTAATGACATGAGTCTTATTGTTACCTTCTAGTGAACAACGTGATTCTTTCTTTACATATAAAATCTTCTTCATAGATAAATTTATTCTGATTTGGCAAACAAATAATTCTGTTCCTTCTTTACTCCTGCTGTATGTAAAATATTAACCCTAGCACTACACAAAGGCAGATTTTTGCATTTAACTATTAGTCAGTTGCAGCCTGGAAATAGTATTAATCAAGACAAAGTATGATATCACTTCTTCTAAATGTTGTATGCATTTTGTGTGCTGTATTGTTGAGATTAGGATCATACTGGGATAGTGCTTCTCTATTAAAGTCTTATGTTGCATCATCTTCTATATTTCATGGGATTATGAATGAACTCACTGAAGCCAGGGAATCTTAGAACATGGTCTAGATGTGCTTCACTGTCGTGCAGAAAGAATTTTAGCTCCCTTATTAGCCCTCGGTCCTCATTTTCTGGTTTTCCTTTGCAGTGCTGACAGCTGACCTGACCTTTGCTGCCCCTCAGGGTGTGCCTTTTCTTTAGCTTCTCTTATGCGGATATGCACAGGTGGATGGCATGGCCCTCTTTTGCTGGGGCTGCTTCTATCCCTGCATCCCAGTGAAAGTGGAAGCTGGGAAGGGATGTGAAGTGCGAGAGATGAATACTTGGGGAGGGCTGCAGGATTGATACACTTCTGTATAAAAGAAGGATGATGTAGTGGTTTAAAACCTAACTGGGAAGTTAAATGCACTCAAAATTCTCCCTTTCCTCCTCCCCTTCTGATGATGGAAGAACACTAGGAGACATTATGAATAGGAATTACAGTTTACTGAAAATCGCAATAACCACAACAATATTAGTAACAAAAAGTATACAAAAGACACAGGGTGTTTTACCCACAAAAGGATATTTGCCACTAAGCAAACAAAGGCACTTCTCAAAAATAGTACCATGTGTGGTTTTCCAGACAAAGGCAATATGGCAACTGTCCCTGCACTGGGGCCTCATGGTATTCGGGAAAGCAGAAGCAATATGGCTAATGAGAGCTTCCACAGCTTAATGCTCCCACTGCCCTGTCTGACAAAACAATGGATGACACGGTCACTGGAGCCCAGGCTAGCTAAAACACACCGGCACTGCGCCAGGTGTGGGGAACCGCTTCGGGTTTAGGCTGCCCAAAAGTGGAACCTTTAGATCTGCTTGCTCTACAGTGCAGATGGCTCACCACGTCAAGGGAGGAGTAAAGGATGAGGAGGAGGCTCTCTGTATGAAGTTCCAAGGAAGTTTATTCCATGCAGGGGTCAATGACAAAGAGCCCTGAGCACTACTGTGCACGGGTTCAAAATACCCCTTGAAACCGGTAGGAGGGTACACTTAATGGTTCCAGGGGTTTGGAAGGGAGGGATAACAGGTGAGATTGATGGGATGACAGCGAACCAGGGGTAAGGGGTGGAGAGGGTTGGTCACATGCCCCAAGGGGGTGAGGATCAGGGGATTTCCAGAGGGAAGGATAGGAATGGGATTGGATGAGTCTGGGATGGACAGGGAAGGGTCTGGAAAAGGGGGCAGACAATAGTCAATGGCAGGGAGGATAGGAGGGTTTTAACAAGAACTGACAGAGGAGATACTAAAATGCAGGGGGAACAGGGATTTGTGACACAAATCTTTGGACAAACCAACACAAGGGGGAACTTAAGAGAAGTATAAATGCATTGTAACAAATGGAGATATAGAGAAAAAAAACCCTCAGACACTAGATCATCCACACTGCACCACGCTGCTGCCTCAGACTGCTCCGAGCAGCTGCCTCTGGCACCGGTGCCACTCCACTTGGCTCCACTGGGGCTTGTGCTCTGCATGGCTTGGCCCCTGCACCGCCACCACTCTCTCCCTTTTTCTTTTGTTCAGAGCAGCATCTCGGGTTCACTACCCTGCGAATGCTATGTATAGATCATATTAAAGCAAAACCAGCTTGGAGGTTAAGTAAGTGCAAATAAGTATTATGGAAAAGACTGTCCATTTCCGAAATACATTTCTCATTTCAGTTGTCTTGTGTCATGACTTCAAATATGTTATATTGTACCAACTTTTGGAAGATGGGTAAATATTGCAAGAATCCGTAGCTCTTAGCCATGACAGGTTAATTGCATGAGATGTATGCGAACTATAGGCCAGATGAATTAGCTGTGTTGATATTTTTGAGGAAATCCAAGTAATAACCATACACAGGTAAAGCAGCAGAGATAAGGAGGCTTTATTCTTTCCATTAGGATCAGCTGACACAAAACATATTTTTACATTGATGTCTGTGCTGTACAGCTGTGTAGCTGCCCCCTCCCCTCTCTCTCCCTCTGTTTAGATCAGAACTCTTTCCACACCTGTTGTTATGCTCCAGGCTGCCATGGCCTGTGCTAAAGTTAGGTACATCCTGGCATCAAGTGTGAGAAATAGATTAGTATACTGTCAGTCATATTTAATTAAAGACATTAGTATTATCCATTGCTGTAATCAATCTGCTGGGTTGTTTTTTGTTATGCTGCAGATTGTTTGCTGCTTTTGTTGACTGGACCAGCACAATAGTGGATTTGGTGCAGGTGCAGGGTCCTGCTGAGTTTCCCTCACTGCTCCACTCTGACATAAAATGATGGATGGACATAAAATGATGGATGGCTTGGAGGTCATTTTAAGCAGCAGGGAAAAGGCAACAGCTATTGCAGTTTAGGAGATATAAATGGGAGACGGGGGTCAAAATTTAATATTCTTCTGTGCGAGGGGGAGGAAAGGAGATACTGTAAATTGAAAGTAGCAGGGAATATTAAACACTGCAATTATATATAGTATATTTAAGCTGGTAAGCTGCTTTTAATGAAGAAACTATAGTGGTGGGGATGGGAAAATGTTAAAGCTATTATAAAGTATTATCTATCAAAAGGGATAAAAATTAGGGAAGCAAGTACTTTAATATGTTGTCAGACATCAGTGACAATTGCTAGGTTCAGCGAAACTCATCACAAATTAGGCTGCTGAGAGATTTGATGTCAGTGATTTGCATGAGCTTGAAGCAGATCAATTAACCAAAGTGATTTTTGTTGTTGTTCATTCTTACAGCTTAATCAGACAGAGTAATACAGTGAAACAGGCAACTGAATGAAAGCTGATCACCAAGTTAGGTACAAATAGAACTATTTTGGAGCTAACAGATTTAGAATAAACTAGTGTGAATATTAAACACTGTCTTTCAGTTATGAAACAAGCAATTTGGTCCCTTGTAACAGTTTTGGGGCTAGAAAGTGCCAAAAATATCCTCCCACAGATTTTCATACTATAATTACAGGATATTCATACATCTGAAACGTCACAGATATGTATTGCAAAGCTACTGGCTACTTTGAAGCTTAACTGGGAGAAGAGGAATAAAAAAATCCAAAACCTATCACAATTTGTTCACATAAAACAATCAACACAGGTCTTCTTTTCTGAAAACTCTTGCTCATAAATTATTGACTTTACTGTGATCCTTCACTTGACACTCCACTCTTCCCAGGAGCCAGAGATTGCTAAGCTTGATCACTTCCCACCTTGGAAGGGCTCCCGGAACTACCTCTGAAAACTTTTGCTCAGATGTAGCCCAGTGCTTCTATCTGGCTTGATTTATTCTGTCAATGTGTAGATCAGTTTTAGATTTAAGTTGCACTTAGGAAGTTTACTAAAGGAGGTTCTAGGTGACATACATAATAGTGGTGGGCAAGTGCTCTCGAGAGCCAAAAGAAGAACATTAAATTCCTCAGTTTCTTCATTAAAGATTGTCTGGATCTCAAAGAGTCAGAAAGCGGGTATTTGCAATGTTTAAAGGGGATGGGTTTATATCTTCAGGGCAGATAGAAGTCCTTTTCCCAACACAGAGAACTCAGAGGATTTAAGTACACAGCCCTGTGGATTCTTTTCCCAGGGCCAATAGCAAATGTCATAATAAGACTTTGTGTCACTGACAAAACACCTTTTCAGTCTGAGGTCCTTGTTCCTATCTAATGATGGATGTTTTTCCCCATAAGTAGTCCCAGGAAGGCTTTCTGGGGCACAAAAACAAGCAATTCCTAACCAAAGGCATCAGGCCCAGCACCATGTAACCAAAGCACAGCTGTGCTTCAGCAGCCTTGTCTTTCGTGCTTCAGTTTATTTCCTTTGCCTGTAATGGCTCTAAGCAGTGTGCCTGCTGCACCAGCTGCAGCGAGTTGAATGAAGTAAAAAAAGCTTGTGCTGAACTTGCTGTTTCCCAGACTTGCTTTGGGGAAGGTCCCTGTGTAGTTTCAGGACACGTGCGCTCAGCAGCATGCATGAGTCCTCGTAGTCTTGCCCCATTTTATTGTTGTACAACTATCTTGATTTCAGTATTTAAATGGGGTTTATCCTGTCTCAGCCCTAGAACTTCTGTCCACCAGTGAAGCCCTGATGTATATGCCAGGGACCTGTTGTCCCGGTTTGAGACAAATTCAGAGGAGGATATCCCCTGATGGAAAGCTGTAACCTTGAGCACAGAACTGCCTGGATTTTTTTCCTCCTCTCTCCTCTCAGGCTCAGTTTAAAGACATAGAAAGGCATAAAATTAATTTTTCTGGGCATGAGCAGATGATATAGGATAAACCCCAAGACACCTGTGGAAGAGAAGACATTGGTCTGCTGTAACCTAGTTTGTGGTTTGTGAACTCGCTAAGCATGCATGTGCCCCGCATCAGACTGATGCTCCCAAGGCGGTCCTGCTTTGCTTGTCAGTGAGTTTGAGAGTCCAGAAGTCATTAAGTTGACTAGAGCATTTGTAGCTCAGACTTAAACCGTAAAGGAGCTGGAATTTGTTCTTTGATCCTGAGCAAATGATTGAAAATACTTGTGCCTCATTCCACCTGCCTGTGAGAATAGGAACAATGCTATTTCTCAGACCCCAAGACTTTAAGAATACATGTTCCTCAGTTTAGAGGCTATAGCAGTAGGAGCCAATAAGTATGTTGAATAGATACTGAAGAGATTGGACTGAAAAAATGCTGGTGGACCCTAGACCTATACTGGCAGCTCAGCACTTTTCTGTCATTAATACCATCTTCCTTCCCTGCAGGAGACAGTCCCAAGACTTACTTCTTCTCAATGGGTGACATATAAATCATATAAAGGAATGCTTTTTGAATAAGCCAAATTACCAGTCAGCTGTAATGATCTGAGTAATGCTGACCTGAGGGGTACATTTGTCCTATGCATTTAATCTTCAGTTATCAAACTGCACCTGCAGGGTCCAGTATAACTTGGAACTTGGATGCATGTCTTGTTTTCTGTAGCCATGTCATCTGTTTCACATGTATTTGTGAAAAGGGCTGGCTGCTTCATGGAAGTATATATTCTTTCACAAGCAATTAAAACCTCAATGGGGCAAGACTAGTTGATGAAGAAGAATATAGAAAGGAAAGTAAATGAAAGGAAAAGAAAAATTCTTAAGAGTGCAAATGCAGTCATTGCAGTTTCTTGCATATAAAATATCGGGTAGCAATAAATGGAAGAATGCAGCAGATGAACCTGAATGAGTCACAAAAAGCAATCTCAGTGACAGGAATGCATTAAAAAACCTTTAAAAAAGTAATCAGTTACCCTTCCACAAGATAAAGAAAATCTAAGACATGCATGGAAAGCACTTAGTGTCACATAGCCATCATTCCAAGAAAAAAGAAGGAAAAGGGAATTATTGAATTTTCTTAGTTTATATCAAATCCCTGTATATTTTTCTATTTAATCTTTTTCTGGAACATGTTCTATAGTTTAGTGGAAATACTGGGCAGCTGCAAAAAGGAAGCAGCGTGTAATACTTGAAAAACGCTTGGTAAGATGCATTCCTTTGTTCTAATGTTTTCTGTCACAAAGGACTGTAGACACCTTTTATGTTTTATTACATTTTCCAAAGATTAAAAAATCATCTTGCTAGAACATGTCATTGTCCCATTGCAGTCAAGGTCAAGACCTGGATGTGTCAATAGTTCAGTTGGGAGAGCATTAGACTGAACAAAAAAAAGACATGCTACATGCTTCTTTCAGCATGATAGATGTAAAACTCACTTCTGATTTAAGTGAGTTTATTCATGTCAATTTGGTTTTTATAACTTAGTATTTTAAAATGTCATTGCATTTATATTTTTGTTAGCATTTGTTGGTTAGACTTATGGCCTTGATGTGGTAAGTAGCTATTTAAATACTCAAATTATCTTCTAAAAGTTAATTGGATTGCTTGTAAACTTTAGATTAAGACGAAGAAACACTTGGGCTGGTCATAGCCCCGTCCCAGCACAGTCATTTCTCAGCATGGAAAGAACAACTACATGACTGTTTGCAATTTCTTTCCAAAGTACTTAAGGTTAAATACCGCAAAATGTCTAAGTTGCCAGTTATAAAGCTAGAGTTTCTCTTAGATTAAAACATCATATGTTCATTGAAAAAGGGATGCAGAAAAGTTGCTGTTTATACATTTCTATGCCGTTTTATTTTTTCGTCATACTTTTTATGGTAAATGATATTCTGAACTAGTAGTGGAAGTCTGTGCAAAGGACTTTCATTATATTAGATGTTCATACACTTAGAGCTGTTTTAAGATGCTTTATGGGTTTTTACTTCTGTTTTTACCATTATTGCTTTTTCCTGAGTATTTACTCCGCTGTCTCTCACTGGTGCCCAAGGAAACCTGTAACCAACTATTTAATATTTGTTGCACCCTAACAAGAAAGTTGTCAGAAGTTATATTCATGATAGCTACAGCCTGAAATTTGTCTTGTCGCTGTCATATGAGGAAAGACTAATGCAGACATCTTTACTAGATTTATAGACTCGTGTTAATCTCTCTCACTAGTGTTTCAAGATTTCTAGGAGTATAATACTTCCCTGATAACCAGAGAATAGTTATTACCTGTCACAATTTGTAGTTAAACACACTCCATTATTGCTTGTCATAGTCTGTACTTAAAATATATTCAGTTTAATACTGTAAACCAGTGAATTATAACACACAGAGGTAGATCCTGAACTCAACTCTCTAGGTAACGAACTATAGTGTCATCTCAGCAGTGTTATGATTAAGTGTAAGTTCTTGTTAGAGCCGTGACTTTACCAAATGTGTCTTTTAAATTGTCAGTATATTTTGTGGCCAGCTTGTAGCTCAGTGTACTGGTTTTACCACTGGCAGGGAAATTAAACTCCAAATAAGCCATTCCGTCTGCCCCTTTTTTTTGTAAGGAAGGGAAAATAAATGAAATTATGAGTTGAAATAACAATTTACTAAAACCACAATAACAACCACAGAATCATTAAGTGTACTTGTATTCCACACTCCAAGTGAAGATTTTGTTTGAAGATAAAATTTCCCTACATAATGAAAGGTAGTACTGTGTTGGATACATAGGAAAGACTAAACAACAATTTCCATTATAAAGCTTTAACTAAAATATTTTTCAGGGAAGTAATTTAGGCAGATGGAGAATTGAATGTACAAAAAGGGCCAGATTCCTACTTCGAAAAAAAATTTTATTTTCCTATTTTATATAACTCATAGTTTAAAAGAAAAAAATGTGCATATGTTTCTGGACATTCGACTGATAACTAATTGAGATGGAAGCTGCAGTGTGATGTCATCTACTTGAAAAGTTTCTGGCCCCTACAACTACTTGCCCATTTCAGAAAATGTTGTGAAATGTTCATTACTGAGGATGCAAATAATGAAAACTAATGAAATAATGACAAATAATGAAAGAATCTAAGTGCTGGATTTTGGCTCAACATAAATGTAGCTTGGAGTTTGCAATGGCAGTGCTGACAAAGCCTTGAAAATATCTGTGGTAATGGCTCTAAATCAAGAGCTATAGTAAATGTCAGGACAAACTTCATTAGTTTGAGGGAATGCATACAGAAAATAATAAGAGAGGCAAACTTTCTGGTAACAGATTAGAATTAAGGGCACGATCTTAGTTCTAGTTTTCAGTACTTCCCAAGTCTGGAGGGCAACTCTGCAGCAGCTTCTTATATATGACTGTGATACGTTCAACAGTGAGAGAAAACTCAGGTCACCACTTTCACTATTCTATGAATTCTCATAATCAGATTAACCTGTAAATTACTTCTGTGCTCCACACAGAGCCTCAAAAAGGGTACAAGCTTTTATCACTGTAAAGGAGTAATGGGTTTTCTGATGCAGACTTTGTGAGGCATTCCTTGGAAGTTTCTTCCTCTTTCACACTTCTGTACTTATGGGGTAATGTGACCTATTTTATTTGGCAGTATAGGGACTGCCTGGTGTTTTAGCTCCAGGAAGGAAATAGCTTTGACACAGATTATCTGTGTCATTTTTCTTCTTGATAGCAACATGCCTTCTGAAAATGAAAATATTTCCAAGCAAAGTTAGGAATAGAGAGATATTTGTTGAATACCCTATTTGTAATACCCTATGGAAACCCTGAAAAGAGAATTCAAATTATTAGCATAATTGGTTTATTACTCAGTAGTTAATACTTTAAAGGTCATGGAAATAGGTTATTTTTTCACTTCTCTAAATAAATAACACATTTTCTTCCCAAAGTCAATTAAATATTATTAAACTATCATTTTAAATGATCTGGCACATTATATATATCTATACACACACAACTAAAAATCCTTTCCTAGAAATAGTTTTCAAATAAAACGAATTCTAAGGCAATCCTGTATCCTGTCCCCTCACTTATCCCCCTGTATAAGTGAGGAGAATCTTTTGAAATTTTTGAAGCTAGCTAAGATAAAACTTAGATATAGGTATATAAGTACCTAGAAGCAATATATCTAAAGGTATTGATTTGTTGGGGGCTTTTTTTAGCAAAAAGAATGAACATAGTATTTTGGAAAATGTTCATGTTAGGTCTTCTAGTCAAATAATCCCTAATTTAATGAAACTCAGGGAATTTTTTTCCTATTTATAATACCATCAGTGTTATCTATTGTGTATTGAATATGGAAAGAAAATTAGGATTCTTACTTCACAGATAGAGTGTCAAAAATACTCCTGAAGGCTGATGTTAAGACATTTTCAGTAATGAATGGCAAGTAAACACAAAACCCCCTACATGTGGTGTCTGCCAATTCAGATGGCAAAAGAGAGGTTTGGGGTTTTTTGCTTCTAGTGTGTTCAGAGTAGTGATTAGTTCTGTGCTTCAAAGACATATTAAAATCCACAGAGATTTTTATTTCTGCTTATATATATTGGAAAGCCAAATATCACAATTAATTTTTCTCTAAGGTAAAAAATGAAATGAAGACTTTTCCCAAGCAAACTTTAGTAGCCCCTGTTTAAATATCATAGTGCTTTGGGTGTTAAGGATGAGAATAAGCATTTTGTGGAGAGCTGAAAGTCTTGGTAAGTGTGAACATGTAAACTTCCCCAGTTTCTAAATTTCGTAATTTTTAAACTTGAAATTTGTAGAACCCTGGCCTTAATAGAAACATAAATTAACTATAAGGGATTTGTAAATCACAGCATACAAATTGCACTACGTGAAGAGTTGAGTTATGAAATCTATAAACAACAATGTCCAATAAATAACTAAGCAGAGTTTTCACTTATGTTCTTAATAGTTTCTTGATTACATCATATCAGATTAATTTTCAGGGATATAAATAGAACAAAGCAAGTAGATGGCATCTCTAGTTGTTTTTCCTGATGTTAGATCTGTTCCCTCCCTGGTGCCTAATTGCTGTTAGAATAAGATGATACATAATGAGATATTGGAAAATATCTCCTCTGAGCTTTGCTGAAGATACTAATATTTATTGAGGTATGCTTTATGTTTTCTAAGTTATGTAAAAGTATCTTAGAAAGTACCTAGCCTCTGTACCACTGCATACTGAGTAAATTTTACCTTGCAGAAGTACCCAAGGAGTCTGATAATGAATTCATTATTGCTCTAAGCACAATTTAAAATGAAGATCCAAAAATAGCCTCCATCTTTACCTGGAGTGACAGCTTTAATATTCAACCCCTTTTTCTTCAACCTCCCACTATTCTGTTCATGCCACTGTTAATATATGGGCTTTATGTCTTCTGAAAAACTAGCAGCAATGCTTTAAACTGTTTAAGTTTAGGGACACTTACCATATACCAAAAAAGAAATCATTTGCCTTGTTATTTGAAATGAGCTATTGTACAGTTGAACAATATTGTTGCTGGAGCCCTGAAAAACCTTTAAATATATTTTTCCTTAATTTTAAGTCTGGCACTTCAGATATAAAATAGCACTGAAAATATACTTTTCTATAAGTCAACAGAAATAGGAATGATTTTGCGGAAGGTTTATATTTTCAGGGATCCATATCCTGTAATTTCAATTGCTTCCCTGGGAAATGTGTTTCCAGAAAGATGGTTTAAATGGTTGACAGGCAAATATTTTTTTAAAATTTAGACTAATTATACAGTTCTCCTTTGTCATAGATATTTAGCTACTGTTCTCTACAGAGTGACATGCTTACAGGCATATTGCCCTGCTTAGAGTCTGGTGATTAAAAAATGCTTTTAAAATAAATTACAAGGGCTGGTATTATTTACGAGACACTTTAATTCATCAAGAATTAATGTTACTTTAATTTCTTTGGGAAAACATAAACTGTGTTCCTAGGCTGGGCACTGATGGTTCTATTCACATGGATCAAACGACTGTATGCTACAGTGATCTGTGGGTGGTTCTCAGTTGTTCTGAAATAGAAACTATATTGCTGTATCTTTCTTCTTACTCCCCCTCTTCTGTGAGAAGTACAGCAAGAAGTCAACAGCTGAACTGAATTTTTCTTATTTTACTTTTGTTTTGCTTTGTTTGAGGCCCATGAGGCCTCTCCAAACGTGGTACATTTCCCTTGAGAGGACATTATCTTGCTGAGCAATAGGCAGCAGACTTTGCTAAACACGTGTAACATTTGCCTAGCAATAAAGAGCCATAGGCAATTCCCAGGAACTGTGGTTTACTGACTAATGGAGTAGGCTCCTAGGCTGAATTAGGATCATACAGTTGGATGCTATGGATACTGTTTCTGAATATTTTTATTCCTTCATTCACAAATCTCATAGGAACTGGGGCTCTATTTTTGTCAGGGTACTACATAACACTTTGTAGATACTGTGGCTCATTAGCAGTGAAAGAAAAATGGACAAAGGTACACAAGAACACATGAAGTCAAGTTTGCATGTCAAGTCATCACCAGAGCTAGTTTGATGCTTAATGCAGTATCTTGCCCGCTAAAGTGCCTTATACAGAACAATTTATGTTTACAGAATTTTGGTTGCTTGGTGAGACATTAGGGGTTGCAATAAATTCTGTTTTTTCCTTCTAGTACATCAGCAATTTGTACAGATTTAAACACTAAGAAGGGCAGTTTGGGGCCACTGAAAGCAAGCCCTTAGAATCTCTCCCGTCTTGAATACATTCCTTGTTTCTACAGAAGAATCAATGACATCTGTAAATATGCTTGACAATAAAAAACCCAATAGGCTGAATTATTTGCCATCTCTCTTTATTTTCCTAGTCTATCCAGGCAGAGTTGTTATTAAATAGCATGTTTTTCATGTACTTTATCAATTGAACTAAATCAGTATTTGAACTGAACATGCAAATGCAAGTCATGGTGAAAAATGTTCAGTTTGAGTCTGGATCTGAACATATCACTTCAGTTTTTGCTTCCAGCTTGAAAAACAGCCCACTGCCTGAGTCATGCTCAGTTGATCTAAGGCAAGAGGATGAAGCTGCTTCCTTTCCACTCTCTTCCTTCCCCTTTCCTTCTACTGGGTAAAGGACTTTGTGATTCTTCATTTTCTCTCTCTTACCAACTGGCAAGAAAGATGGATTCAAATATAAGCAAATAATGTGCCTCAGTGGCTGATCTACTGTCATCCAGCTCTCAATCTCTACTTATGCTCTTTCTGAAGTTCAGTTGCAGGAGGAAGATGCCACACCAATTTTCTGTAGTGTCCATTATCAGAATGGATGAAATCAGGATGAGATTTTGCAGAGAGGTGCACATAAAAAGAATCCTATCATCTTCTCTGAGTTTGCTCAGAGGAGGAAAGGGAAAGATATGCAAAACTGTTTCAGGAATGAGAGTGGAGGAATAAAGCTATAGAAGGAAAGGATGATTTTGGAAACATAGTATTTTATACTTTCAGGATATTTGAAATATTTTACGCCTTACAAAGCAGTCTTCAAAATATGTAACACTGTATGTGAACAATGTTTTCCAGAAGAAAAACTGTACGATATTAATTCCAAATCTATCACCTGCATCCCTATAAATCTCCTGTCAGATAAACAAGGAAATGGATATTACAACAGAAAAATACATTCTTGAATATCCAGCACTGTCTCTATAAGAGCGGAAGAAAATTAATTTTATTCTAAATTAGAAATTCTGCCATTCCTAACAAAAGCCTACCATCCTATCATTCATGAATAGGGGAAACGCTGGCCCAACACAGATTTGTATCTCATGTCTTCAGTCCTTTGGACTCTAGTGACAAGGTAAACCGCAGTGTTCAACCACATAGCAAGCTTTCTCCAAAAAATGCCAATTGCAATGGCCTTCCTTCCTTCCTTCCTTCCTTCCTTCCTTCCTTCCTTCCTTCCTTCCTTCCTCTCTCCCTCCCTCCCTCCCTCCTTCTTTCCTCCTGCTTGTGTTTTCTACTCTTCAGCATGTTCTCTCTCTTTTATATGACGTGTCAAGTTTTCTTTTTTCTACTTTGCTTTTACCATTTTCTGTGATTACTTTTTTTGTGCTTTCCTTATAGAGTGGTCCTTGTTTCTCCATAATTTCTATGTGTTGCCACACATGCCAGGAATATTCCAAATACACATAGGGATCTATTTTCCTTTGAAATGTCCTTGGAGACCTTCCCCTGCAAGTCCAGGAAAGCTCACTTGTGTATTTTAGCTGCCAGTTCCGTGGAGATGTCTAAAGTACTATAGAGTATCTCAAATAGCACTAAATGCCTCTATTTCAGGAACTGAATTGTACTTACCATTTCATTCTCACCCTGCTGTGATTTCACCACTGTATTCTCCTCCTTTCCTAATCTTTCCCAATTTTTTCCATTTCCTAGAGTCCCACCTTAAATTGTCTCATCCTCTTCCTCAAAGCACTCCTCCTAGCAGAAGTGCACCCCTCAGGACCTCACCTCGGACTTCTGCCAACAGCTGTCTCTTTGTGCTAAGAACCATCATCTCCAACCTCTTCCTTTTTCAGATAGTCCCTCAGTAATCATCACAGCTGTGTGCTCCCATCAAACTTCTGTCTCCATGCAACTGGAGACAATTATAGGACAGAGAGAGAAGATTAAGATTTTGTTCAAAGTATAGAGGAAGTTGAGATTTTGAAAAAAAATTAATGTACGGAAAAACATGAGGAGGGTCCTAAGTGAAGAAGTAATCTTTAGTTACACAGCCATGCCCATTTGAAAATTCTCTTTTGAAGTCTGACTGGAAGAAAGAGGATTCTTCAAGGAAATTCAGACAAGCAGCCTGAAATAGCAGAGCTGCTGGGAAATAGGAAGCAGACAACCAGTTGTTTGCTTTAGGAACGAATGGAGGAGAATTAAAGACAATCATGTTTGATACTGAGAACAGCAAACTGAAAACACATTGCACCTCCTCTCCTCCAGGGATTAACTGCCCTTGGCTGATAACAAAAAAGAAGCCTGTAAACATTTGTAGGCCTAAATGCACATAGCACTTTTCTACACTTCAGGAGCATTGAGCAATCAATGAAATCTGCTAAATGCAGCTGTTGACCATATTTAGCATACATAAGGGGATAATTCATACAAGTAGAGTTAATGGATTCCACAGTGCTAAATGAATGAAAGAATTGCTAGTAATGGGCTGTTTCAGTCTAAAAACCCCAAAACATATTTTGCAGTATGCAGCTCTGCTCTTAACAGGAACCAGATCATGTTCATGAGGAAAAATTCTGCATTTACTGCCTTTTCCAACATTTATTTCACGCAATGATGTTTTTGTGATTTTCCATTCAGGTCATTGCAACACTTCTGCATTATCAAGGGAGGTGTTGAGGGGGAAATTTTAGCACATGCCTTGGGGGAAAAAATTTAAATTTTAATCTCTCACAGTTTTAATTGCAAGACTGGCCACACCCATTCCTGCAGTTAAAAAAATGTAAACCACAAAGAAATACCTTGGCTGTCTTAGTGTGCCCATGAAAAGTGTGCAAAAGGAGCACTTATGTGCCCTTATGTCATGTCTTGTCTTATGCAGTTTTCCAACAACTTTTGTTAGCAATTTTTAATAAACTTTGCCTGTGACATGAGCACAGAGAGCTGTTAGGTCATGGCTGGGCCTTCCATAATGAGTTTGCACAAGAGTCACTTGTACTTTGTCATAAACTCATAGCTCAGAGCAGATATTCTAATGCATTATTGCAACCAAAGCTAAAGATAATGCTGTGAGTAGCTGTAATGAGTACAGCATAAAAATTACTGGTTTTTGGAAGCAAAAGACACCTTGATTGCTTGGCTACAGTGTTGAAATTCATCTGAGTCCAACTTGCCTGCATAACTGAATGTTCTTTTTATTTGCGGTGACCAAGTTAGTACCCTGTGTATTAATTTTTAAAGCTTTATTCCCAGGGTAAATTTTACAACCCCTATGTTTGTTGTGTTTTTATAGTATGAAATACATGAGTCAACTAGTAGCATAGGTCCTCATCTCTACCAGCCTGTTCTGAATCCTGCAATGTATAACTTTGCCATCATTAATTAAAAATGTAATTATTTCTTGGAATATATCATCATTATATAATAAAGAGAAATTTTTACTTGACCTTAAAAGAGAAATGAAGATACTAGGTATAATCCCGCAAAATTGTAATACAACACTTATTATTCTGCTTGGCAACATGCTTCCAGCAGATAATTTTACATTACATACACATAAATAATGGTCTTCTAACTCATTCTCATGGCCTTTTATCCCCTGTTCATACCCATAATAAAAGGAAAAAGAGGTAAATCTTTAAAAACTGTTTCAGTAACTTAACGTCCTAACGAACCTCAAAACTCACAAAAAGTTCCCACTAACTTCAACATCATGTGCCTTCATTCACGTGGCATTATATTCAGCTAATTACTTTTCTTAGCAGAGCTTATTAGAGAGAATAAGGATATATACGTTCTGATCTGGGCTGGCATCTGTGGAAATGGCTGTGTTGTTGATGCTCTGTACTAGCACAGTGGTTTACACAGGTGCATGGATGCCCAAACACAGAGCTGCCATTGGCTTTGACAACTAGACGTGGACTAATTATATGCAGAAAATTTTAAACAGAAACATACAATAAGAAAATTGTCTGATAATAATGAAAAGTTTCCATTTTCAATTTGGTAGAAAGAAAATATGAAAAACTGACTGAAACATTTAGCTGTCTAAATTACGTCTCTAATAATTTTGTATGCTGATGTCCCTCCTGATTCTTCTGGCAGGCAACTTATTTAAAAGCATTTGAGACTTTTAAATTCTTAGTTTATGGCAGTACTTCAGACAACAACCATAAGTAATTATGCTCGCATACATGCATAAAGGCAATTGCCAGTCCTATTAGTGTCACACGGTGATGCACATTTGAAAGTAAATGGTGCTTTAGTTTGTCTCATTTATTCCACTGACAAACTGAGAAGTTTTGTGGTTCCTGGGAAGTATTATGAGATCTATTAACTGATAGCTCTACCAAGCCTTAGATAATATTATTATTACCATTATTAGCATTAATTATAATACTAAAACCCATAACAGCAGCCAGTCAGGAAGAACGGCAGCATGTGACTAAGCAGGGAGTCATTGTTGGATCCCTCTCCTCAACCTGTGCTCACACCTAATATGAAACAACATAAATTTTTGCAAATGTCTTTTGGTTTGCGTGTCTTCTAACTCTGAAAGCATTAGATTTCAATTATAGAGATGACCCTCAAACCTCGTTTTAACGTCCCCCCAACTTCTTCTATGCATCTGAGATCTTTCAAAGAATAATCAGAAAAAGGCAGTTGACATGAGCAATTTACTACTACTACTACTAGCTAATTGAGGTATTCGCAAAATAAGACTGAATCTGCTGACCTAAAGGAGGCAGAACTGATGCTCAGGTTCTTAAAAACACATCAAAAATAAAGAAAATGAAGTTGCTAGGAAACATTTCGTTATTTGGGGAGTGATAGGTTTTCTCTCCATCGTGGCAGGGAAAATATATTCAAAAGGAAGAGGGAGCTCTCATTTTCGGATTGTGGAAGGAACTCTAGGGGAAGCCTTTAATCAACCAGACCTGGATCTCTTATGCTCTTACTAGCTCTGTACCCCCAGACTTTTATCTATATCTTTCTGGCTGAGGGAAGGCAGAAGTGAGTGTGAGTCTCATAATTTGTCGTGATATTAGGAGAAATCTTTGCTGGGGATTTATTACAGGTGTGAATGTGTGTTTGCAGGTTTATCTCTCTGCATGTGGAACTCAGGGACATGGTTTAGTGGTGGACTTGGCACTGTTAGGTAAATGGTTGGATTCAATGATCTTAAAAGTCTTTTCCTACCTAAAGGATATGATTCTATGATCTATTTATCTTTGCCGTATTCCTGAATTTTTGTTATGTAGCATGAGGACATCCATGGTAGTGATGAGGAAGATCACTCTTCTGGTCTGGGAGCCAGAGATCTTTTGGTACATAGTGTCTGTACCCACTTTCCAGATGAGTTTCCATTAGGCAGAAGAACAAACATCAGGAGGGGTCTTCCATTAATACCAGTGAACTGAGATGGTGACCTGCTGAGAGATGCCTGGCATTTTTCTGCCATGCTGCATGGAAGGGAGCGGAGCAGCTGACGCCAGGAATGGTGCACTAGGATTAACTTGAAAACTTTGGGTCCTTTTCACTGACTCATGTTAGTGATTTTGGCCCAAGAGCTATTTGTATTACATACCAGTGAGTTGCACAATTCCTAGCTTCTGTTGGCTGAGCTCACTGTTGTTACTGAAGGCAACTTCGATGTGTTTCTTGCATGCCTTTCCAACTGCTGCCTCCTCTTGCCTTTCTCCTCTAGAGATTCCCTGTCTTCCTACCATCCTCTTCTTCAATTCTGGGGAATATCTCTGGCCCCTCACCCCCTGCTGCAAACCCCAGGGACATGATGTTTGACTCTCTGTGGCCCCATTTCTGTTTTGACTGTGTTACTCCCCATCTCCATGCCTTCTCCTCCCCTTATATCCCTCTCTGCCCACTCTCTCTTGTCTTTCCACTATGCATCCCCTGTCAGCCCTGCACATGCCACTGTGGAATTACACTGTGCAATCTCCTGTCAGAAGGAGAGGATATTCCTGAGATGCTGGCCCTAGTGTTGGTCTTCATCTTACTCACTGTCTGCCATGAATGCAGAAGGGAAGACATTCAGAGAAATGGCTGGAGACTGTGACAGCTACAGTCCTTTCTATGGAGCTGTGGTCATCGTGGAACAGCTGGCAGAGGGTTGTGGGGTAAGATGCACAACATGAGTAACCTATTTACTCTGTGGCACGTGTGGTGAAAGGCTGAGTGAACAGGACTCCTGCGTTGCAAAGGCTCAAGCCCTTTTCTGTGTGCACGTCACTAGAGCATGCCAGTGTTTCCAAGGACATGTATACCTGTGCAGGTTGTGCTAGTACAGAGAGACAAATAGATTTGTGAGTACCCAGTTTCTCCTCTCATGTTTTTTTGACTGTCACCACAGTGAATGAGATTTAGCTAGTCATTCCCTACATTTGAAACAAAAATACACATTAGACAGAATGGAGTACCTTGCCTTCACCCAATTGGGAATAAATCAATGTACACTCCAGATAATTTTGCTGACTGACAAAGTGTTTGACATCTCAGAACACTGTTTTTGCCAGAATAATCACAATTTTTTATTCTTGCCATGTACAGTACAATGCCAGTATGACTCATTGCATAGTTTTCTTTGAACATTTTTGAACAGAGTCTTTAGAAAGTGTCAAATGGCCATATTTTCCCCAGAAGTGATAGTGCATATAAATTGTAAAATGATTTTATCATTTCTGCTAGAGGTGGGGAATATATTCTCCTTTGATGCTTGAGCAATTTTGCCAGCATTAATTAAGGAGATTTCAATTAGATTTTTAGGAATTACTTCAAGCTATAAGAAAAACATAATTTCTTGATTAAATTTTGCATAATTAAGTTCACCTCTTCACTTGTAAGCTAAAAGCATGGAGGAATTCTACAAATAAGAAGCTGAATTGGCTGTTGAAATGCTCTTGCTAGTTTTGAACATCCAGGAGCCTGAAAATACTACACCAAATATAAAGTCTAATCCTAAATGTATTCTGTTGCATGCCCAAAGTCATTATAATGCTTTGGGGAATAAATTAATCAATTCTGAAGAGCTAGGCAAGAGAAATTAAATGGCAAAAGGATTATTAATGTAACATGTAGGCGATGTAATTCAGGACACAGATTGTTAACAGCACAAAGCAGAATTAACTTTATTATCCTTGCATACAACAATTCAATCAAAAGTAATTTTAGGGACATCTTGAAAGGTACAAAAAACTGTAAGACCTCAAATTTTCATGGGTACCAAGTGGAAGTTGACCACATCAAGACCCCTTTATATTTTTAAAAGCTTTCTACAATCTTACGGACAAATGTGATATCAGGAAGCAATGTTAGATGGGAGAAGCTGAATGAGTGTAGCACTAGATGGCATAACCCTTTCTCCTTCATCACTCTGTGTGACCCTGGTTTTGTGGATGTACAGCTTATATACCCATCTGGCCCCCCAAGTAAGACTGAAATTGTATTTATCTTTGGGACATTATACTGTATCTATCATTGCAGTAATTTGAAGCTGCATGTCTGGAAGCCCTGAGTATTTAATTTTCGTATTGTATTTGGCAGACTCTTTAACTGCACTACTTTTGGAAGGGCTCAGCAGAGGTTGTTCTCTGAAGCTGGTCATCCTGAGTGCTGCCTCTGAAGTAGAATGGGGTGCTTGACTGCTAGCAGGAATGAAAACCTTCTGTCTCGGTAGTACAAGAACAAGAACTGTATTTGTACTTGAAAGAATAACTTTGTATTTCATTTAAGTATTAAATAACTAAGTATTTAATTTCATTTAAGTTGTCACTTACATAACCTGTTCACACTGTAAGCCCCTCTGTAGCCTTGCCCCCCGGCCCAGGCTGGCACTGCTGATGTCCAAGGATCCTTGGCTGTACTTTGCAGGGGCCAGATGCATAACCCTGGCTCATATTGCTGAGGAAATTGCCTTATGGGGAGAATCAGCTATGAGAGGTCTACAGAAAGATAAGAAATGTGAAATTATAGTCAGAGGTAGGGTTGTTGAGGTAGATATTGAGAAGAAAATAAAAGCCATTTTGAAAAGATATAAATCTCAGAGGTGAAAAATACGGGGGAGTTTTATGGTTTTTTTGGTGAATAAACAATTCCTTTTTAGTTTAAACAAGGTATATGCTTGCAGTTTCTCTGCATGTAGCCAAAGGTGTTGGTTGGCCTGAGTGGAGTGCTAACACTTAGAAGCTGTCCTTAGGAGCTGTGACTTTCGCTGATAGTCTGGGTACCCCAAGCCATTCTTCTGATGGATCACTTCCAAAATGTTCCCATAGGTAGGCACTCTGTTACTGAGACTTGGCACTAAAGTCAAGCAGTATTGTTACTGCTTCTCGTTTGAACACTTGAAATTTTTAGGGAGCAAATGGATGATGAATTGCCTGATTACTAAAAGCAAGTACTGTATAAAGCAGACTGAGTGTTCTTTGTTGTGTGAAAGTTTGCTTTATTAGTTTTTGGAGCATTTGCTAGGGAAAGATCCATCACATTATTTCTGAAATAATTTGCCCAGTCTGAGCTCATGCGGACTAATGTTTGCTTGAGACTAGGAATGCAGCCTCTGGAGTTTACATGGAAGTTTGCCATTAACTTTCTGATTGTATCATTCTCAATCTCTTCTATTCCTTGCAGAATGGATAGTAGTGGTCCTTATGAATGCTGTCAGGGCATCTGTACAGCAACTGATATAATTGCTGTCAGTGGCTCCAGAAATTTGGAATTGGATTTTTTTTAAGCATGAAAAATTCCTTTGAGAGGAATCCATAAACATGAGATGAAAAAATTATTTTATATTTATTTCTGATCTTTACTGCTTTATAATTGTGTTTTATGTGGAAATGCTTAGATTTCTTTGCTGAATTCTGAGCTTGTGACTGAATTTATGACAGTAGTGGTGATAAAGAAGGGCTTTGACTTCTTAGGGAATATCATATGTGACTTAATTAGCCCAGACATTTATTAATCAAAGAGAAGCTTTAAAATTAAAGATTTTCACATAGCAACCTTACAAGCAGCTAGATCATCATTTCTGCAGTGGAATGCCACCTTTGGTGAAGTAATATATCCATGTAATGTTATGAGAAAGTTATAAGGATGTCCGCATTTCTTTACTTGGAGGGTGTCCATAAAGCAGAGAGAGTTTGTATGTACCCACTGAGAGCACTGGGTACACCCATCACCTTCACCGACAGATTTGTTTCTGCATGCATCCACTCTACTAAACTGTGTGTGTTGGAGCATGATATTTTCCCAGATGTGCAACAGATGTTTTAAAACATCAACTAGAGTTTTATAAATTACGCAGCTCAATTCTAAATCATGTTAGAAGTACTGTTACTTCGGTGCTAAAAAGATTTATATGTACAGGAGTAAGTAATTAATAGAACAGTTGATAAACAGGGAAGATTACACCGGTTAAGGGTACATGAGACATGATACCAAACTAAACTTTTCCTACAGACTTTTGTTGAGAGCCTTCAAAGACTGTCAGGGATGAATTGGTTCCAGGTTTAGCTCTTAGTTTTTTATTATTTTTACTTGTCTTTTAGCAATTCACCTCTGTCAAATAGACATGAAAGGTACATCATTAAACTGAAAATATTGGGAACCATCTGAGTCAGTGTCTGGCACAGGTTTTACTCCCCTTTCAGAAATATGACTTTATTTTGCTGATTCCACCTGCAAGGAAGGGTTTGTATAGTCTTTCTAACCTGAGTATCTACACAAAAATGCTTCAGCCGAAAGGAATATTAAAGCCTAACTAGTGTGAAGCACTGATGCAGATCTGTTTCTAGCCTGTTCCCTCCCCTCTTATCTAAAATTCATTCATGTTACTGGAAATCACTACAGGAAAAGATTATTCTAGAGGTGAAAAGAACTAATTACCATAGTTTTTCTTCTTCTCTATTTCAGTCTTATCAACATATGTAAGAGTCTCATTGAAAAGCTTTCTGTTCTGTGAAATGTTAGATAGAGGGCAGACGTAGTGCTGTCTTTGCTTCTGAGACTGTCTTTTATTGATTGGTTTTGGAGCAATGTTTTCCATCATGGTTAAAAAGAAGACAAGAACAGCTCATTGAAAACATAAGCTGTTGGGCTGTTCTCCTCCTCAGGAGGCAGCTGTAAGAGGTCTTGTTCGCTCAACCAAGTGTTTGACTTGTGCAGGAGTTATTATTCAGTGCAATTTTCACGTAATACTTCTTGGTAGAACCTCTGCTCATTTAAAAGTCGTGAATAATTAAAATAAATTTAGATATTGAACAAAGCTGCCTGCTTGGCAGGTATATGGTGCCCAATACAAATTCAGTCTATATCCTAGCTGTAAAAAGGAAATAAGTTTTGGGATACATCCAAGCGTATTCTAAAGCTTGTGATGAGTTTTACCTCTAACATTTTCAATTGAGATAGTTGCATGCAATTTGTCTAACACAACAATTAAGAATTGTTTTTTGAGAAATAGAGTTTGGACATATTTTGGCCAGTGAGAGTGATTGATGATTTAATGAGTGATTTAATGAGCAATTTCCCGCAAAATACCTGTTGTATGAAATATAAGGCACAGCTAATCTGGCCTGCTTTTTTGTCCGCCCCTCATTCACCATAATTTTAGCAGTTAAAAAGAGTTATTAAAAACAGATTAAATAACAAAGATGTGGACTGGATAGTCCTTTTGTTTTTCCTTTCTCTGTCATTCAAATGTTATTCAAAATGGACATATTTCTGAGGAGAAAAGTTTTCCCTTGAAGTGTTTGGTGATCCTATATGCCAAGAAGGCCACCATATAAAAATATATCATCATGCATTATCAGTGAATGACCTGTCAGACAAACTGTTCTTAGTTATAGGACAGATTAGACTACACTTTGTACATATTTTTTTCATTATGTTTGGTGAAAAAACGGAAGTATTTTCTATTTTTATAAATTAAAATGTAGCTTGCAAATCTCTGTGTACAAATGTCTGTAAAATAGGTATGGTGCTGACACAAATCCATCTCATAAGGTTCCCTATGCATCTGTTGTTTCTCAGCACTTACTGCAGCAGCAGTGGCTTCTTTGCCTCTGAGCAGAGTGAGTCCATTTTCTAAGACTTCTTCCCTCCCAAAATAAACGAGATAAGTGATGTTGTGAATGGCTACTCGTGTCAAAAGACCTGTCAGGCTCTCTGATCTTTGCTGGTGACCTCATGCAACAGTGTAACCTTGTGATATCTTGATTCCACCCTGTACATTATATGCATAAAACCAAATGGAATTTTTAGCTTGAATCTATCACATCTGTCCTCCATAAAAGTGCTCAATTAAATTACCAGCTATTTTCCAGTTAATGAGAGATGAGAAGAGAGGTAAAGATGGTCTGTTTGTTTTTCCATGTCATTTATAGACAGTGGTTGAGTACATCTTCAATATAGAAGAATGACATTCTCTTTCCTATGACCCTTTGCTTGGAAACTGTACTACTGGTGCAATGGGAGAGGCAGAGATCTTCGAGCTATGCAGTAGTTTGCTATGTAATTGAAAAATGTCACAGTATGCAGACATAAGGGGAAGAAGATTTTGTTGCCAAAGTAATTTTAGTTCTAGTATTCTTTAGCTTTTACATGCCTGATTTTACCTCCCTCACCCCAGTCTCTTCAAAGGTTTTCTTTCCCCAATACTTTAAAAATTGTGTCTTCTAAGTCTGAAATTTCTATATTTCTATGTTTATAATGGAGAATTATTGGAAAATGGGCAACCTCTCCAACCTTTATTATTGATTTACTCTCATAAGATTCTTCCTGGAACTGATGGAATGAAGTGGTGTCCTGAATCTAAAGTTAATATCTCTGAGTACTGTCATTACATCCATGTAATTTCATAAAAACGTTTTTAACATTTCTGGGTCTTTGGAAGTCTCTTTTACTTAAACACATGGGTATAAAATTCAGCAAGTGAGGAATTAAGTAAAAAGAAGCTTGATTTTTGAGTACAGAGGCAGTTGTGAAACATCAGAGTATTTTACCTAAGATGGAGCTTAAGTGATGTGGTATATCTGTGTGGGTATCATCATGGCAAAAGTGTTGATATGTGCTTTTTAAATAAAATTCCTTGCAATTTCAGAATAATCTTTAAGAATATTTGGTTAAATCATTTCATCATGTTTGTAACTCTGGGCATAATTGTTCCTCCTGCTCTAAGTATGGTACCAGCTATATTCTTTTGAGATTAAGAAAATTGTTGTTGCAGACAACACAGACAGATGACTTTCAATTGTGTACTATTTTCACTGTACTACTTAAGTCTCATCATAATTTGATGTCATAGTTCAACCATGCCACTTTTTGTTTAAAAAGCAGGAACAACTATTCATCTTCCACCCTCACCATATGGCAGAGATATTGATATGCAAGAAGGCATTAGTCAAATTATAATTTTCTGTAAACCGTGCTCATCTGTGTAACTGATTCAATAATTGCATGTGTTCTTTCTTCCCTGCAATGAAACTTATCATCCTTGCTATTTGAGAAGGACCAGGCTCCTTTTGGCAAATCCATGACTTGTGTGTAATCTAGTTTTGGGAAGAAGTTTTTAGGTTTCTCTTCATGTTTTTTGCTAACAGTTGCTTTTTGGAGAGAGAAGGGAGTCCAGTAGTATAATAATAATATTGTATGTTACTATACAATAATCAAGAACTTTTTGTTACTCTTGGTGCAATGAAGGCTTTTTACTATTTTAATGCACTTGTTCAAGGATGGAGCTATTGTTAAAACTCAAGAATTTCCTCTTTTTTCAGGCTTACCCTTGAAACATTTTTACATTTTTATGTTTAAAATGGAGTAAACCCACTTTATTTACATATTTCACAATTCTGCATTTTTGTTGTGTTTTTAAAATTTTGTTTGTTTGTTTTATTTTGTTTTTTAAACAGTGACATCTTTTGAGCAGTCTATCTTATGATGTGTGTGATAACAAGATGAATGCATGACTTTTACACAGTTAGCTTGCTACTCCACTTATCGAAATGATTTGATTAATTTCCATAGCAAATACTGTCCTTCTTTTGAGAATTTCTGCTTTTGCTCTTACAATCCCAAAATCATCATGAGGAATGTGGTCTGAAGCACAAAGCCAGCAACTGAGACCTCACTAAGATAGTTCTGCTATTGTATGTTAAAAAGTCCTCATCTCTTTGTTGTTATTAAACAATGTTTTGAATTTCTGCTTTTAAACTATTTTTTTTTTCAGTGGAGAAAGAAGATGAGAAAGTGCCTGTCATCTTGGGGCCAAGCCTTCACATTTAGCAGTGCTCAGCATTTATTGAATATAGGTGTCTGTAGAAACTAGTTCTGACCTGAGAAGGCCCAGGTCCTACAGGGCTCCAGGGAGACCCCAGAGTGTCAGCACTCAGCTGTCTGATTGCCTTGGAGATTCCTCATACTCCTCAGCATATGGATTGTGGAGGATCCTCAGCTGATTCTGATATTTAGCTAGGATGAATCTAGGTCTGAGTTTATGTGGTTTTTCAATGCACTAGATACATTATCTTTGCTAGTCTTCTATCTTTTTATTTAAGATTCCGATTCTAACTCGCAATACTTAACAAATCCTGGGTATTTTACCGTATATCTTGTGCTTACCTACAAGACAAGACTGATGGTCACCACCTGCAGAGAATCTATGGGTAGTACTGTAAGTTAGAGACACATGAAGACACCATTCCCTCTCCTTTTGGAGTTGATGGTTTTAGGCTCATGTAGCAACAAGCTTCACAGACTAATTCTTGCTCCTCCATGAGTGGTCCCAAGGAAGATGGACACATTCTCTTTTTCTCTGATCTCCTGTTTCTATGATATAGTGGGTGCAAACTGCTATGTGTCCAGGTAGTCAGTGTATTTTGTTTTCTCTCCTGAGCAAGCCATAAGTTGGGAAATATAGGCAAACCAGAAGGTGAGTAGAAGAGGATTCACAAACCTACAGGTGTAACTTGAAAATTCTTTAGTAAGAAAATCTGCAGTCCAGAGAGTGAGGAGTTTCTCAGTCTTGATTTGCCATTTGAGAAATTTTAACTCTCCTTTCCTCCAAATGCCAATATTTTGCAGTGCTCTTTATTCTCCTGCCCAATAGTCTCAGAAACTTACAGGCTCCTTAAATGTAAGTTTGATGCTGAAGTCCATTTCACAAATATAGTTTTCCTCCTCTGGGACTGTGGTAACTTTTTAAATTTCGTAAATGCGTGTTGTTCTGCAACCTTATTGTGGCTATCTGGAGTCTGTAGCTGACTGAATGTGCAGAAGTAAAGCCCACTTGGATATACCTTATTCCTCTTGGTAACAAATTCCTTGTTTTCCCTCTCATTTATATTTAGTCCTAATATCTTGTAGTCCTTCCTTAAACAAATGGTTCCATTTAAAGGCAGAACACAACATAAAATATAGCAGTCCATTACAGCCTTACCTCTTTGCTACAGATTTATCCAAGCGGTTTAGTTTCTGTCATAACTCCACTCAGGAGCTTCACATGCCCCGTTTCTCCTTCCTTACTCACTTCTCTGTGAACATAAGGTACAAAATGATAATTCACTTGCCTGCTGTCTACCTCCTTCCAGGCTTTACCTCTAGCTGTATCCTTAATGTCTCAAAGAAATTCAGTGGTCAATTGCGTTTATTAATTTATACATACCAATCATATTTGTTTCCTGCAAAACACTGGATATTGAATTCATTGCGGCAGTTACACAAATATATGTGCAAGGCAGGTTATGGGTCAGGCTGTGCCTCAGTGCCTGCCCTGCTCAGGGCAGAGCAGTGCTGGGAGCAGTTTTGCTGAGCTGACTGTTGGAAAACTGCTGAAGAAGGTCCATTATCAGAGGATGGTGCTACTTTGGGTTGATAGGCTGCCCAGCCCCTCCCTACCTCAGCTCCTCCTGACTGCAGGGCACTGTGCAGCTCTCTGCTTGCAGTTTTGGGAGGGAGTGTGGGACAGACCACTCCCCTCCTGCCCCCTGCTCTGTTCTCCTTCTGCCTCCTGTCTCCAGGAGAAAGAACTTTTGATGTTTGTTTGGCAGCCCAATGCTGCCCCGTATGTACAGCATCCTTTACCACCTGTACATCCCTTGTTGCAAAAATCCTTCTCCGTGTGAACCCAACTGTTTGCTTCCCAGCCCTCTCCTAGGAAACTCCACTGTAGACCACAGGAGAGCAGCAGTGCACAGCCACCTGATTCCCTGACTGGCGTTCACTTAAATAGTATATAGCTGAAGGATTCGTTTTCAGGCAGTGCTGAACAGACAGGGCTCCTGGGACAGTCAACATGAATGCTGGCCTTAAACCTCAGGAACAGACAGATGCATAATGATGCAGGGCATTCTTTAATTCTCAGCCTGGAGGTAGTTTTTATTAGCTGAAGTAAATTGTTACATACAATCAGAGCTGAAGGCATATTTGTCTTAATGGAAAATGAAAAATATACTCTTCCCTCTGTTAGATAAATCTCTTCTTCTGTGCTACAGACCTTTCCATGGCAACTACCCACTATTATTATCATTACAGTTCAGGTGCTCAAGGACAATAAAAGTAAAGTCAGGAGGTGTCTGCAAGTTAAGCAGTTCTATAAACAGCTGCTTCTATATCAACTGAGCTGTGTCTGACATTCAGTCAAACAACTGACTGCTTCAATGTGTAGCAAGGCTTTGTCCCGATTTCAGATAAAAGAAACTTCTGGCATGAATGGTTATAGCCCAGGGTTCTGAAAGTGAGAAGACAGTACTTTCAGATCCAGTTGCACATGACAGGAGGGTTAATTGATATAGCCATAAACTGGCAAAAAAAATTAAACATCACTGTACTTTTGGGCAAGAAATCCCTGTTCAACTTTCTTAGTTCTGTATATCTAGAGCACCTCGTGCACAGAATTTTCTTCTCTTTCAAGAAAGAAAATAGGTAGGAATTTGGTGGTAGGTGTGGGTGGAGCTGAGAAGGTGGCTGCTTGGCATTTATGCATTGAATGAAAAAAAAGGACAGAAGTGTTTTGAAACCTGCTAATTTTCAGTATGCTCCAGGGGCTGTGGTGGTGGAAGTGACTGCTCCGGAGCTGTGCTGTTGCAGTGAGGCTGTGTCAGCCTGAGGACACTGAGGGCATGCAATACCAGGGGGCATTTGTCCTGCACCCCAACGATAACAACAGTCCAGGGAACAGTAGTCTTGTATTTTGTGGTGTAAAATCCCTGTAATGTGACCTTCTGCGTGTCCTGTATAGGCAGGCTGCTGCTGCTGAGTTTTGACATGGAGCCTGGAATTTTTTCTGTGCGTCAAACACACCACCACTTTTTCATCCAGACTGTAACTGAGCTTTATATCCTTGGGGCTGGAGATGGCATTGCTGGCTGGAGAGGTGCAGGCTTTGCTGTGAACAACTGTGGGGAAAGAACAGTAACTCAGTGGTAGCACTGTCACTCTGGGAGCCCAGGAGACTCCTCTATCCCATAGATAAATCACCTCTCAACTCACCACAGATTAATGGATCCCCAGGCTGTAAGATCTATCACCATATGCTGTAGCCTATCCATAATGAATGAAAGGTGTAGATTAAAGTAGAGACTGGTGGTGTTATTTGTAAATAAGAAACATTATCCTGTTCTGAGAATAGATTAAAAAAAGTATTATTCACCCAACACTACATTAAAGATTGTCTCATGTAGAAAAATTACCTGTGCTGGTTTCTCTCATACAGTACTTGCTGATCTGATGGTGGACAATATTATATGTGCTAAATTTAGGCAATATGGATGCTTACAAGAAGTTGTGCTCTCAAATACAACAGCACCTCCATACTCAGCAAATCTGTTCCCCTCTCTCTGTTCATAAACATGTCTGCAAGTGTTACAAATAATTTTTACTAGTTTTTCAGTCTTGCTAGCACTTCAGAAACAATATAACTAAGTGGTGTCAGCTGAATTTTATTCACCTGAGAGCATTATCGTTAGAATTTTGCACTGCTTTCCTTTAGAGGGACAAACAGGACAGGGTTGTTGCAGTGCTGTTATGGGTCACAAGACACAGGGAAAATTCCCTACAGCTGAACCTCTATGTGGCAGCCATGTGCATCAAGGACATGCTGTCCTCTAACTTTTCACACTTTCCCTGTCCGGGATTTGGCCCATGCCAGCTCTGCCTCTCCAAACAATGCACGGGCACAGCTGTAGCTATGCCTATAGGGGAGGATGCCCTCTGTTTATAGCAGTGTCCTGAGCTGTTTTGTTCATCAGCAAAGCAAAAGCTGCTGGCTCTGCTTGGTCGGCTGTAGCTGTGAAGCCTTGGGTTTTCCCCAGACATGGGGATAAGTTACCTGACCTCTCCCCAACTCAGAAATGTCCCTGTGATAAGCCACTCTTTTCCCTGGCTGCTGCTGCTCTGAGAGATCAGAGTCAGGGTCAGGTAGGAGTTTGATTTGGTGAGATCAGATTTAGGATCACCTGTGACTTTTGCTCTCTTGCAGAACAATGCTGGTAGCAATTGTTAACCGAACAGCTTCATGCCTCATACAAACCCATTATTAGAAAAACGTAGAGGAAGCTTCTTAATACCCATGTAGCTTAGCAGAGCTTCTATAAATTTTCTTACATGAAACTTTCCTAAAGATGTTCTTTTAGAGTGCCTACCTTAGAGCCTGCACACAACTTTCAATATCTTAATTTTCCTTTGGAAAAGATCATAGGATCATAGAGTAATCAGCCCTGCACATGACAAGAACACTTATATTTTTCCATGCAATTATATTTATGGCCAATTAATAGACAGTTGATTTTGTGTCTGTACTGTTTACCATCTTTTAATTTGGATAATTTTCCACCCTCTCAAGTACTGCTCTTAATGAGTTTATAAAAGCTCATCATATTCCTTTTCTAGGATAAGCAGATAAAAGTAGTTTAACTTGTATCATAAGACATGTTAAGGGTTCTCAAAAATTCTCCATTCTCATAATGATTGTGATAGTGCTTCTTTGAGTCTATTCCCATTTGAATTCCTCTTTCTTAAAGATAAGTGAAGGGATATCTTGCCTTTATAGAGGATTTTCTCTTTTCCTAACATCACTGTGAAATGAAATGCTTCTTTTCTCTCAACTACTGTTGTGCTCTTTCTTCTTCTTTCTTACTCTTTTTTAATGTTATTTTGACTTCTGCTTCTGTGCCCCTAATGATATATCCTATTCTGCTCCCTCTCTTTGTAATGTGAGGCATAAGCAAAGCATCTTATTTTGGGAAAATACTGTTGTAAAAAGTTGATTGAAAAAAAAAAATCAAAGTACTGCTTATTTTGTGTCATACCTGCAGTGACAGAATTAGGACAAAACTGAACTATTTCAAGCTTTTTTCACATTTTCAAAGTAACCTGAAGCATTTTGTTTTGACATAGAACATCTAATGAGTATTGTCATGGTAACTATTTGAAGAGACTACATTGCGTGTTCGGTTTTACTGGTATCACTTCAATACAGTGATAATAAAAATAGTGAAAAGACAATCCTCGTTGCAAAACTTGAACCACTTTGAATGATTCATGATGGAATCTGGAAATAGATTCTTTTCTTGATCTGCACATGGTTCCACTGAGAAGAGCAATGGGCTAGATGTGGGTGCTGTCCTTGGCTACATGAGAATCTAGCTGCTCTCCCATTTTTGACTCTCTGTGTATTTATTAATGAACCATCATGTAACTCTGCAGAAGGTCTAGTGTAACAAAAGGATTAAGATTTTGTGTTCCACCATAGAAGAAAGTATCCTGGTGGCAATATACTTCTCATCTAATGTCAGAAACACAGGCAGAGGCAGAACAAGAAAGTTCGGAATCATCCCTAGTTTCTGACTGAGCTCAGCTTACAGGGAAATAAGTCCAAGTGGGAGGTGGCATGGCAAGAAGTGTGGTCAGAAAAAACAAAAGCAGCAGATGGAGTGTGGAAAGAGGCAGCGGTGTGACTCCATGTATTTTGACAGGTATGAATTTATATGTTTTGAAAGGTATCGGCCTACTAACTTTGATAAAAGCCTTGGAGAGATTAAGTACAGAGTGGGAAGGTATAAAGGTCATTGGCTTGCATCAGAAAAGGTATGCTTAAATGTCATACCCAAATTTTTGCAAAATGCAAAGAAGAATTTAAAGCTCCAATGATTTTTCTGATCAGTTATTTTGAATGATGGACAATTATAAGACGGTCTGAAGGATATTGGCTACATCTTTCAAAATTCAGGTGCACACGATGTCATAAACTCCCAGAAACTTGATAGAAATTGATTACTTGCACAGATTTGCAGGGTTGTGTCTTCATACAAATTAGGGTTTCATATAAGATTTGCACAAATATGGAGAATGTTGTCATCAGGCATTGTATCTTCATCACAGAACTGTTTTGCAGGCTTCTTTTGTGTTTCATGATATCAGAGATTTCTTTGATAGCTCAAGAGGTAATATTAAGGCAAAGTTAATTTGTTTTCCTTTTCTTGAGAATAAGACTATACTTGCTACAATATAAAAATATTTAAAATGTTTCAAGTTTCAATTCATTGCTGTAACTGTCTTGTTTTATCCCTGGCAAGTGTAAGTTTCTTTATTTTTTGTCTACTTCAGGTTTAGATGATGTCAGCTGGGGATTATTGTATATATGAATGACAATAACAGATTGGGTTTTATGGGTGTGTTTGTCTGACAGGCTAGGTAAAACTAAAAGAAAAATGGGCCTTCAGTAATTGTTGGTAATAAAGAAGAGTTAGAGTCTAGTTCGGCGTGATACTGAAGTAGGTGCTTAATTTCAAGCATGTAAGCAGCCCCATAAAACTTGATTGCATGGATGAGTGTTTGAAAGATCAGTCTCTGAAAGGCTTTTAATGTTCAGGGCATAGTGTGAAAGAGCACAAGCTTCTGATAACCTGTCCTATTTGGACTGAAAATTGATCAATGAATGCTTCGCATTCATGTCCAGAGGTTGTGAAAAGGCTACTGAATATGGCCTTAGAAAATAAAAAATAATGTCTGAAATGAAGGGGAGAAGGGAATATTGGTCTTTGCCAGAAGTGTTTAATTTGGACCTTATAACTCATTGAAAGAGGGGGAAAGAACTAATACATCTCTGTTGTCAAAAACAATTTGATTTTCTCCTTATGGAATTTAAATACCTTCTTGGAACACAATGAAGTAAGTCTTCAAAATTTAACTGCATGCACATCCTATGAAGTGAAGAACTGGAATACTGAATTTTAGCTCATCCGATGATTTTTTATAACTTAATGGCATAGACTTAGCTGGAGACCTAAAATAAGAACCTACTGCAGGTTAGATAGTCTTAACAACTAGTCAAGAGGTAAATTCTTGGAGAACGTATCTGTAGATTTCTGAGAAAGCAAGTGTAAATATTCTAGATGTATAGATGGAAGAGAAAAACATTCTGATCCCAGAACTAGTAAGATGTAATATCTACAAAACTCAGTTTGGAAAGCAAAGAATAGGTAAGAAAACGGAAACTGAAGTGAGAAAAAGGAGCTACATTGCCTCCATGAAAACTGTCTGAAAAAATGCTGGGAACAAGTCATAGTATGTCAGAGGTTTCTCCCTAATGTGTCTTGTAACATAGGGGAAGTGTTTCAGAATGACACCTCTAAGACATCTTCCATGTAAATCACAGTAATCATTTAATCAATATCCTAGTACAAAATTCTACTTTCTCTTTCATAAGATGGCATGTAGTTCAATTAATTTTATCCATTGATGGACAGAAATTATGGGGAAATCTCTGTGTTCCATGTGTTATTAAGGCTGTGCAGCGCTCTCTATGTCACATGAAGTATATTAACTTACGGTAGAATGAGAAAAAGAACACACCACAATGACTCATTCTATGGTCACATTACATAGTGCAAATAAGTTACTCTAATCTCTTACATGTGTTACTTAACAGCATCTGAAGTGGTATTGCTGCTCCTTGTTAACTGAATACTCAGACCCTGTTGCTTTTGATCATCTGATTTTCTTATCCATCTCAGCTATCAATTTTCCTGAGGAACTAGGGCAGCAAGGTGCTAGAGTATTTTTATTTCCATTTTTTCTTCTGCTTTCCCTTTAGAAATTCCATAGGGGAACTGAGACATCTCATTTTCTATCTTATCTGAATCAAAATATATTTTTGTATGTAGGGTTTGGACAAAATAGGAACTGGGACAGCAGAAGGAATTACAATCTTTGTTTCTTTCATTCATCTACTGTGAGTTTGAATCACTTAACTGGACTTTTTTTTTCTGTAAATGGGCCAAGGACAGGCTGCTCATCTAGGTAGTGATCAAAACTCATAATGACAATTGGGAAATGTCTTGCTGATCACTAAAAGTTGAAATTTTCCCTCCATTTTACATAGAGAATGATATATTTGAAAAGAACAGGTTGAAATGCAAATAGCAAGTGTCTTGTTAAAACATCAATGGCTGTAGGATAAATCACTGTGAAATATAAGTATACAAGCCTTGGGATTTTAAACTGAAAACATATTATATCAATTAGGCAATGGTTACACTGAATACACATGGAAGGTGGCATAAATATCTGCACAGAATATGTTTAATCTACTCTTGACCCCTGGGTTTGGCCTGGAGAGGCCACTATGATGACACTTTCTTTTGCCTCTCTGTGTAAGGCATGGGTCTTACCATCTCTCTTACATGTATTCCTGACTGTGAAGTCCTCCTCCCTTACCCAAGTTCCAAGCTCAGGTATTAGTCAGGCAATGACCCTCAGCTCTTTCAGGAACCCTGGTTAGGGATTCTGTAGATGAGTCTTAGGGTTTCAGTACCATGCAGGAAGAGCTAAGGGTTAAACAGTATAAATGGCATGCAAATATAGCCATAATGAATATCAGTGGCTGGCTGAATGTAGGCTGGAGAGAAATAAAGCATATAATATGAACTGTATAATTAATTAGTATTCCAGATGGAGTTTGCAAACAGATTTTATAAAATGGAAGCACTACGTAATTAAATAGGTACGCATATCACACTGAAGAGTTGATTCATTGCAAGAAACAGGGGCATTACATCAATCTCTTGTATACTCTAGGATGCGCTAATCAGAATTTTCCAGGTTTAAATGAGGAAAATAATATGCTACAGTCTGCACAAACATATTGCTGTGTCACTACCTCTGGAAAAGAAGGAGAAGCCAGGACGAGATTTTATATTTTTCATAGAAATTACACATGCAATGTAGGATGTCTGCTTAGGTAGGACTTCATGTCCACATATGTAAATACGTGGGCGGGGTTTCTATGGATTTGCCGAGTAAAGCACAGAGCTTTTGACTTCCCCATCAAAGCCTGCTGGCTCCATGCCATAGGTGCAGTGTCATTTTCTTGTGTGGTGCATTGTCACTCTGCCATTTAGAGTGGGGCTACTTTCATGCCTCTGCCTATGCACAGAAGCACACAAAATAATGCTTTTTTGTTGGGTTATTTGACAGAGTTTGACTGACCTACTGTTCAGTTCTTTGTTCATATATAGGAGGATGGAAACACTTACTGGTTACATACAGCACTACAAATGTTAAATTATCATTTATCATTTATAATTGCTGGTAATATAATTGCTGGAGGATTAAAAAGTAGCAGGGTTCTTAAAGTACTAAGAAACACCCCCCAAAATACTCAGTTTTGACCTCACTTGCATGATGGATTTCTTAAGCCTACTTATCACTGCATTTATTAATTGAATTTATGTTGGCACCTACAAGCCCTAGAAACATCTGCCCTGCCATAATTAGGTTAAAACCTAAGTTGAAGCAAAAGCACTGTCTGATTTTTGGTGTAGACTATTGAAGAGCACTTTGAGTATTCATGCACAATATCTAACACAAAGCATATCAAGTTTAAGACACTTCATTTTCCTGGAAATAGTTTTAAGAAGAATAAAAACCATAGTATGGCTCATTTCTTATGGGTGAGGATATAAACTTTTACTGCTAAGTTCATATTCATTCATGACTTCTGAATTTGACTATTGACATCTATCTTTCTGGGGCATGATTCTGCTGTCCTTGAACTCAGTGTCAAGACTCCTGTCCACTTTAATGAGAGAAAATTTAGTCTAAGTACTGCTTTTTCCTACTAGCATGAATTCTGAGCTGTAAAAAATGTTTCTTCAGCTCTACTAAAGCACAGTAATAACCCTTTCTACTTTGATCATTGCTTATGTTCAAATCAGCTAATTGTGCTACTTCTATTACTGATTTTAAATTCTGATTGATGAGCATTGGATAAGTATTAATCTTTACAGTTAAAAACAAATTACAACTAATCCGCTGAGCAATTTTGGATAATGACTGAGAATGATTTTTCCATGAACATGCCCCTATCATGCAATATTACTGGGTGACTGATTTGTTGCCCTGTGAGGTCAATATATGGGATCAGGTCAAGTGGCATGAAAGGTAAAATAAGATCTTAGTTAAAACAATATTGAATATTTTTATTTATATATATTGTAAATGTAGAAAATTTTATTAATTGAAATGATATTTAATTGGAGACTGCTTTCAGTCTCAGTGTTTTCCCTCAGTTCTCTCAGCCTGAGGAGGATCCAGTGGCTTATAGCAGTTTTTTAAAATGGCTTTGTACGTCTTACAAAATAAGAAGAGATTAGTTTTGGGGGAGGTGGTTGTATGAATGCTTGTGCCTTCTTCTTTTTTAAAGGAACAAAAAACCCACCAAAATTCCTAGGGGGAGACAGCTTTCAGAACAGAGGTAGTGTGTATTTAAAGGTAAGAGTGCATTCCAAGAATTATTAAAGCTAGCATCACAGATCAAACTCATGAAAACATGGTATTAATGATCAGTCATGGTCTTACTGCAGAAACAATGAAGACCACAGCAAAGCACTGTAGAAGTTAGAGATGAAATGGTATATTAGACTTTCTAGAGTTGGGATTTCTGCCAATTCAGGATTGATTCATGCCCTGCACTTTGTTATATTCTGTTCAACCTAGTTTTAAGTTTCTAGCAATAGGAATGATATCACTTCTTACTAGCAAGCTATTTCTAAAAAGCAACTTAGAGTCATTAAAGGCTCAGCAAGTCTCTAGTGATAACAGGATTCCTCTCTGTGTACTGAGCAGTACCACTGGGCTTGCTTGAAATACCTAAATCTTGTCTTGAATAGATGCAAGCTGTGTAGATATGATTGTTGCGTGTAAGCCCTTATGTCATGTTAGGCACTAAGTAATTCTTAGACTTCAACAAGCTTAATAGTTTTTTGAAATGCAATGTTAATTTTTAGCTTTGTAGCAGAACCTTGGATTGATTTTAACTGCTTTATATGCTACTTTATCTGTAGCAAGTGGCTAGCTGCTATCTTGGAACAGATTCTGGTATTTGGACTGAGGCTGCTGAAGGATGTATTTACTTACAAGCCACTTGCAGCCACCACAGAGCAAAAAGTGACTGATGTAATCAAAATAACCACCAGATGTTACAAACTTCCCAGGATCCTTGTCCTTGATTTTTTTATAATCTCTCATAGTCAGACAGGAGTAGTTGTTATGGTTTAATAATATCCGACTAAAACCTTCTTTTCTTATTGAAGTCATCTATACGCACACTTTGTCTTCCTCACGCATTACTGTTGACCAGGCAAGATGACAATATCAGGAATTTCAGGTTCAGTGAACACGTGAAAGGGTGTTGTGCAACAGATAACTCTAGTGATATGGGGAGCCATGAGTCCATTTCTCTTATGCATGAGTACAGCTAGGTGACATTTACTGCAAGGCAGGCACTTCACTCCTGTTGCGTAGTTGCATATATCAAAATAAGTCCAAATCTTTCCCAAATTAGGTGAAATAGTTCAATGGAAAAAGATGTCCAAGAACCATAAAAATATACATGGCATTTGTTTGGCATCAATTAAACAGAATGTTTTGACTTTTTTTTTGACATATGGTAAAATGAAATGCAGTTAACCTTAATCTCAAAGCACAAGCAAACTTGTGTGTTTTAGGAATTAATTAAAGAAACAACTGCTGTCCATACATATTATGAATTATTAACACTGTGTATCTTATAAATTGAATAAAACACAATAAATTTTTGTAAAATTTTGAAATGTTTCAAATATTTGCAAGTGCAGGATCTTAACTTATTCATCAATTCTATTTGTAATTAAAACAATACTTTAAAAAATTTTGCAGCTGACAAAGCATTTGGCAAAGCAAAAGCCACAGTACTTTGTAGAAAGCTCCTGGTGAATTGGTCAGTAAACAGACATAGGTAAGATAGAATTTACTTGATTTCAGAGAACTTAATGAGTAATAATATGTCTTCAACAGTATTAGTATTAAATCTGTGGCTTGATTGGGCCAATCATTTACACTAAGCTTTGTGGTCAAGAACAAATTGTTTTCACTTTTCTCCATCCTCCTGCGTTCTCACTTCAGTAAATTAGATCTTGTCAGGACCAGTGAGAGACAGTCACCTGAAATGCAATCCTATGAAGTTATTTGTTGCTCTTCTGGAGGGAACACAATTGTGGGAAGGCCTTTGGGTGTAGCTGAAGCAAGCAAGGCTGAAATGGAAACATCCTATGTCTCATTTCTGATGAAAAAATCCTCAAACCATGTTATCAAACAATGCCTGCCAATAGAGCTTGAAGGCACTAATTCCATCAAAGCCAAATCTGTAATTCAGGTGCATAAATAAAGCATGCAGGTTAATCTCTAAAGGCACCCAAGTTTTAAGGTATTTTAAACCCTTAAAACTCAGTTCTGTATTATTTTTATCAGATGTAAGTTAGTATCATGTAAAAGGTGATAATTAAAATTAAGAACTCTTTCATTTCTCTTTTAAAAATAATCCTGGTGTAAAAACACTCACTTCTGTTGATTTTTATAGATCAAAATAAATGTGTTTTCTAGTGGACACAGATAGAGCTTCCTCGTAGAGCTGATGAAGTATGGACTGGATGAGCAGACAGGAGGTGAGTTGAAAACTGCTGGGCCCAGAGGGTGGTGACCAGTGGTAAAACATCCAGCTGGAGGCCAGTGATTAGCAACTCCTGGTCAATGTCTTCACTGATGATCTGGATGATGGGACAGAGCATACCTTCAAAATGTATACTGATGGCACAGGGAAGATGGACTTTTATACCAGACTTGTGCAGTGGTCCAGAGAGATCTTATCAGGCTGGAGAGTTGGGCTAATGGGAATGTCATAAAGTTTGACAAGGGGAAGTGCAACATCCTGCGCTGGGTGAGACACAACCCCAGGCATCAATAGGTAGGGGCTGACCAGTAGGAAAGCAACTTGATCCCAAGAGGCCCCTTCCAACCTCAGTCCTTCTCTGATTCTATATTTCTGTAATGGCACTTCTTTAAAATCATGATTTGGAAAAAAAAATAGATGAACCTGAGAAAATTCATGATACATGTTTTTTGTTCCTCCTTTTAAAAAAGTGAATCCGTGTCCAGTTTTGCAAATTTGTCTTAAACATTTATAATATCCTGATTCAAAAAATATAATAAAAGGCAATAATATTGTTCATTCCTTCTTGAATTATTTATTGGTGGGAGAAAAATTCATCTTTTGCTAGTTACTTGTATACATATTCCTTACCCTCAATAAATACAGACTTCAAACTAATTCCAAAAGGAGCAAAACCCTATAAATGTTGCATTCTTCTAGTGTGACAAGCTGTGGGAGCAACTCTTATATGCAAAACTGGAGACCTAGGTAGAAAAATGTTATACCGGAGTCATTTATATTTATTGCTGGTTTTGGTCCTGAATGCATGTGGAACATTGGTTCCCAATATTGTGTTTCTACAAGCAGGGAGAAACTGCTAAATATCTAAAAGTGAGTATGTTTAAACAGACAAAAGTAATTAAGACAATGCAGAGGTTAATGCTTTTCACTACTTGGACTGAATCCCAAAACATACATACATCCCAATACACCTTTTTTTTCTCCATTGTTTTATCACAAATTTAGTGGATATACACATTTAGTAGGGTAAATCAGACCAAGATTTCATAGTAGGAAAAAGATTCGGGTGAAAAGAGATGGAAGGAAAAAGAAGGCACATAATGATGAACAGTGCATGGTGGCTGCAGACAAACTCCAAAGCAATGGAGACGGTGAGTTTCATGTACTTTGGTACATGACAACAGTCATGACAGCAGAATGAGGCTCCAGGGTGGTTTTCAAGGTATTCTGTGCAACAAAAGATGATACTTTTTTTCAGAGTTCAAGTTCCAGGGTTTTGAGTCTTTGAACACAGTGACCAGTGTTTTGAGTTGCTCCCTGAGCTCTCAGATCAGGGAGGTGGTGTGCAGACCTAAGAGCAGATGATTTGTGCCTTTAGGAATTTGTACTAATCTGAATTTGGAGAAATGCACTCTAAAGGAGCTGTAATTTTAAAGTCGGCTAAAGTTGAAGCCTTCTACAGTTTGGTTTGGAGCTAATGTAAAAGAACAGGTGAGTTCTGAAAACCCTACCCTGGAAAAAATAATGAAGCTAGTTCTGAAAACCATACATTGGAGAAAATAATGAAGCTTTCTGGGAGCTTGGAGGTTATAAAGATAGACACTGGTCACCACTGCTGTTTGTAAATCTACTTTATCTATGGATTTGACTGAAACCCGATACAGGAAATTAGTTGGACATGTGTAAGCATTCTGGTTTGACTCATTAGAATTAATTCCACTTCTGTACAGCTAGGCTTTTGGATGATCGATTAAACTGAAAAATATGACTTGAAGAAAGGTCTGTGTAGCAAAGTATTCTTGAATTTTGATAACTGTATAGAGTTGAACCTCTCAGTTTCCTCTTTGTGTCTTTTCTTTGACACTAAAATGGGAGGTGATGAAATGAAATCCTATGAAATATTTCTGTACACAAGTCCTTGGACAAATTGTTTATGCCAAATCCTCATATTTGTATTGCCAAAAAGCACATCTGTTCCTTACCCACACATCTGCAATAAACAGACAAGATTTGTGTAATTGCATTTTTGAGGAGATCCCAGAGAAAGTGATTCCTTTTAAGACTGCAGTAACTTGTTTTATTCTTGGAGTACAAAGCCTGTAGACAACTGAACTGCAGCCATTGCTTTCATTCATTGTGTCAAATGCAAGTTACAAGAAGGAAAACATTTTCCCTTGCTTTCTTTGTTTCCTCCCCTACCAAATAAAAGCGTATTTTCTTCTCTGAAAAGATTACTGAAATGTGTGAGTGAATATAATTTACAAACAAAAGAATATTAAAAAGAGTAAAAACATAGTTAAGAAAAGGAAAACCTCCATAAATACAATCTTCATGTCTTGATGGCATTTCTAGACCACCTCTTCATAAGACATAGAATACTCCCTGGCAATTTACTGTGTAATGACTACAGTGACATTTACTGAATATTTGGACTAAATGATTTAGAAAATTGTGATGTAGTCTTCACCTTGAGGCTAGATTATTCAGCGTGTCTATCGGGCTCTTTATTAGTTCATCATTGTTCCATACTGTGCCTTGCAAAGAATCTGGTTTTGGTGAGGAATTTTTGTTTTGTTTTGTTACTGTTGTTAGCTCATGTGTACTAGTGGCATCAATAAATAACCCTGTATTAGATTCTAAGTCTGTCTCATATGATTTTTGTAATTTTGGTTGAGTTGACATGGTGTCTGTCTTTAAATGCACAATCACTTATCTTTTGTTTTATTTTAAATTCTTGCTGCAGACCAGTACCTTGTCACTGGGGTTAATTACCTCTTGCCCTGGTTAAGATGCTTCCATTTTGTTACAGTTCACCTTCCCTTTTCATTTTATAAATATTCTGATCTTACATTCCTTACCCTGATTACCTCTTAGAGATATGTGTCTGTATTTTAACATTTAGTCTCCGTCTCATTTTTCTCAGTTGTTTTAATTTAAAATGTTTATATTCTACACATGAGCAATTAAGCATGTAAGACAAATAAGTTGTCTCTTATAGCATTTTGTATTAATTCACAGGTTCTACTTGTCCCATTTAGGTAGTTCATGAATTTGGAAAGCTTACTCCTTTTGGGAAGAATTTTGCTTCATAGGTTGTCATCAATCTCCCTGGTATAGAATATATTTGACTGTATAATTTCTATCATTTTACTCATTATTTTGCTAAAGTTGCATTGAAAATGAAATGATTCTGTAGCAAACACTCTTCCCTTGTGTATGATACATCTGAGTGCATGGTGAAGATAAGGAGAAAACAACTGTTCTGTGTCAGGATGATTTAATGATGGATGTTAAGACAACACTGCGCAAAATGGCAGAACAAGGACTCATTGCTAACGATTAGTATAAAGCAAAGCAGTACACCTAACATAGAAAAGAAGGATTTGAGTGAGTACAAACTGTTTTTGACTAAACAGCACAATGCTAAGGTGTTCACAAGAGGTGTTGTTCTGGGATATGCTAATGCAAGTTTTGTATTGAGGGCACAGCAACTAATCATTCTCCTAAGTTGGCAGGCAGTAGTAAGGTTTCAGCTGGAATTTGATCACCATACTGTGTATTTCATGCTAAAGCAGGTGCTGAAAAATTGCAGAGAGCAGGTTAAGAGAGTAATATAAATAATCAGAAGTTTAAAGCATAACATTTAGGATGAAAGGCTGAACATTTGAGTTGTTTTCTTCTAGAAGAGAAAGAGTGGAGACGAAAAGTGGTTGAAAAAGGAAACTAGAGAGTGACCTCCACATGTCCATTGTGTGCAAGAATTTAACTTCCTTACTTTTCTCTGAGGGAGAGTTGAGATTATGGGCGATTTCTAATTATGAGGATTCCTCAGGAATAAGCTACCAAGGCGTGGGATAGGATTCCCATTAATGAAAATTTCTGAGAACAAATAAGACTGACATCTCTTAAGAATGGTCTAAATATATTTTTTTCTCATCTTGGAGTGAAGGATTAGAACTGATGATCTAAGATTTTATGCCTAGGGAATTAAAGCTGCTATTGATAAAGTTTTACCTCTGTATTTCTATAAGTAGCTAAAAATTCAAGAAGATAAACTGATGAGGCAGATTATCTTGGCTATATGTTGGAGTATACAGGTTAGATATTGAAGATTAAATCAGATATCTTTGGCTTCCGATATTATGGAGAAAGAAACAGCTGCTCAACAGGATTCACTTGATCTGCCCTAGAGCCTTTACCATGGACTGTTCTCTGATCTGCCTCTTTTCTCTGGCTCTGAAGAGACCCCCAGCTGAATCAGTTATATTCAGGTGTTTAACTTTTATATGCCCAAATGAGGTGAGAGGACTCTGAGCTCAGCACCTCAGATTCTGAGGTTCTTAGCCTGTAGCTTTCCTTTACACACAAGTATGTGGTTTACAAAAGTGGTTTAGGGCAAATATTTACAGAAGGATACAGATAGTTTTATAGCTGGTTCTAGCCTCGTGAGGCATTAGCAAGAATCTTTCTGGGTGCTTGATGATTATGTGCTCATGCATGGCTGTGCTGGCATTGCTCTCTTCCACCCCTCAGCAGGACATGGTGAGTTGGATTCGACCACGCAAATACACCCACATGGCACCACAAGCTCGGGTGTTTCAACTGGAAGACAGTTACCAAGAAGGGTAAGAAGGAGAATCTGTGGAACTATAGGCCAGTCAGCTTCACCTCACTCCCTGAGACCTGGATGGAGCATATCCTACTGGAAGCCTTTTCCTAATGCAAGGGACAAGAAGATTATCTGGAGCAGTCAATGTGGGGTTATGTAGCAAAAGTCATGCTTACCCAATATGATAGCCTTCTATGATCAGAATAATTGCTTGGTAGGTAAAGTAAGAGTGGTGGATACTTTTAATCCTGTCTTTAGCAGTACTGCAGCACTGTCTCATAAGTGACAGAGTAGAGACTAGATAAGTGTTTGGTGATGTGGCTTGAAAATGGCCTCACTGCTTGAACTGCTGTGCTCCAAGTGCTGTGGTCAGAGGCCTGAAGTACAGATGGAGGCCAGTTACTACTTCTGGAGGCTGATATCAGGACCAATAGAGTTTAAAACCTTCATTACTGACCTGAATGATAGGACAGAGTGCACCCTCGGAGAGTTTGCAGAGGGACTGGTTGATACCCTAAATGTCTGTGCTGCCATTCAGAAAAATGTGGACAGCCTAGACAAATGGACAAATGAGCATTTAATGAAGTACAAAATAGGGATATGGCAAGTCCTGTACCTAAGCACAAATACAGTATTCCAGATTGGTATACTCTACTAGGCTGATCAGCTGGGAAGAAATTTTGCAGAAAAAGATCTATGGGTCCTGGTGGACAAAAAAATTGAGCTTGAGCCAGGAATGCATCTTTGAGGCAGGAAAAGACAGCAGCCTCTCCATGGCTACATCAAGACACTCCAACCACTCTCAATCACTCAAGCACTCTCAATCATCTACCCACAGTCCTGATTTACTGGAGAAGTTCCAGGTGATGGGAAATTAGCGAATGAAATGCCCATTTACAAGAAGGGCCAGAAGGATGATCCAGGGAACTACAGGCCTACCAGCCTGACCTCAGTTCCAGGAAAAGTTATGGAAGAGATCATCCTGAGTGACATTACACGGCCCATGCTGGACAACTCAGGGATCAAGGCCAGATGACATAGATTTACAAAATCTTGATCAACTTGAGCTCCCTCTGTGATGAAGTGACCTGATTAGTAGATGAGGGAAAGGCATGGATGTAGTCTATCTAGACTTCAGTAAAGTGTTGAGCACTGTCTCCCACACTGTCCTCCTAGAAAAACTGTCTGCTCACAGCTTGGATGGGTGGACTCTTTGATGGGTAACAAACTGGCTGGATGGCCAGGCCTAGAGAATTGTGGTGAATGGAGTTAAATTCAATTGGCAGGCAGTCACTAGCGGTGTTCCCCAGGGTTTAATTTTGGGGCAGGTCCTGTCTAACACCTTTATTGATGATCTGGATGTGGGGGTTGAATGCACCCTCAGTAAATCTGCAGATGACACTAAGTTGGGTAGGAGTGTTGATCTGCTCAAAGGTCGGAATCTGCAGAGGGATCTGGACAGACTCTATCAGTGGGCTGAGGACAAATGCAAGAGGTTCAATAGGGTGCTAGGACCTCCCACTCTTGTTGCAGCAACTGGATGCAGCACTACAGGCCAGGGCAGGAGCGACTTGAAAGCTGTCAGAAAGGGACTTGGGGGTACTGGTGATGCGTTAGGTTTTAACTTTTATATTTTTCAAATCCTGTACTGCTAGTGTAACTCTGAGGTTTCCTGTAGCTTGTTAAGTGCTGTTCTCTCATGCTAAGACAGACATAAAAAAGCCTCTCTAGCTTGCTTTCCAAGTACATCCAGACCATCCTAGGCTGAAAAAACTGTAAACCATCATCTTGGGGAGAGGGGGAAAGCTTGGGGAAATTCCATCATTGGCTGGGTTCAGGGTGGTGAATTTATGGTGATATAAAAGTGTGAAGAACTTGTGACCTGTCATCCATTTTGAGATCCATTGAGGCAGGACCCTTTGGAGCCCAGAGTGTACCTCTGAAGGCCTTTCAAATAAACACCTCCTTTATTCCTTTATTCCTTTCTACTCTCTGNGTGGATACTTTTAATCCTGTCTTTAGCAGTACTGCAGCACTGTCTCCTAAGTGACAGAGTAGAGACTAGATAAGTGTTTGGTGATGTGGCTTGAAAATGGCCTCACTGCTTGAACTGCTGTGCTCCAAGTGCTGTGGTCAGAGGCCTGAAGTACAGATGGAGGCCAGTTACTACTTCTGGAGGCTGATATCAGGACCAATAGAGTTTAAAACCTTCATTACTGACCTGAATGATAGGACAGAGTGCACCCTCGGAGAGTTTGCAGAGGGACTGGTTGATACCCTAAATGTCTGTGCTGCCATTCAGAAAAATGTGGACAGCCTAGACAAATGGACAAATGAGCATTTAATGAAGTACAAAATAGGGATATGGCAAGTCCTGTACCTAAGCACAAATACAGTATTCCAGATTGGTATACTCTACTAGGCTGATCAGCTGGGAAGAAATTTTGCAGAAAAAGATCTATGGGTCCTGGTGGACAAAAAAATTGAGCTTGAGCCAGGAATGCATCTTTGAGGCAGGAAAAGACAGCAGCCTCTCCATGGCTACATCAAGACACTCCAACCACTCTCAATCACTCAAGCACTCTCAATCATCTACCCACAGTCCTGATTTACTGGAGAAGTTCCAGGTGATGGGAAATTAGCGAGTGAAATGCCCATTTACAAGAAGGGCCAGAAGGATGATCCAGGGAACTACAGGCCTACCAGCCTGACCTCAGTTCCAGGAAAAGTTATGGAAGAGATCATCCTGAGTGACATTACACGGCCCATGCTGGACAACTCAGGGATCAAGGCCAGATGACATAGATTTACAAAATCTTGATCAACTTGAGCTCCCTCTGTGATGAAGTGACCTGATTAGTAGATGAGGGAAAGGCATGGATGTAGTCTATCTAGACTTCAGTAAAGTGTTGAGCACTGTCTCCCACACTGTCCTCCTAGAAAAACTGTCTGCTCACAGCTTGGATGGGTGGACTCTTTGATGGGTAACAAACTGGCTGGATGGCCAGGCCTAGAGAATTGTGGTGAATGGAGTTAAATTCAATTGGCAGGCAGTCACTAGCGGTGTTCCCCAGGGTTTAATTTTGGGGCAGGTCCTGTCTAACACCTTTATTGATGATCTGGATGTGGGGGTTGAATGCACCCTCAGTAAATCTGCAGATGACACTAAGTTGGGTAGGAGTGTTGATCTGCTCAAAGGTCGGAATCTGCAGAGGGATCTGGACAGACTCTATCAGTGGGCTGAGGACAAATGCAAGAGGTTCAATAGGGTGCTAGGACCTCCCACTCTTGTTGCAGCAACTGGATGCAGCACTACAGGCCAGGGCAGGAGCGACTTGAAAGCTGTCAGAAAGGGACTTGGGGGTACTGGTGATGCGTTAGGTTTTAACTTTTATATTTTTCAAATCCTGTACTGCTAGTGTAACTCTGAGGTTTCCTGTAGCTTGTTAAGTGCTGTTCTCTCATGCTAAGACAGACATAAAAAAGCCTCTCTAGCTTGCTTTCCAAGTACATCCAGACCATCCTAGGCTGAAAAAACTGTAAACCATCATCTTGGGGAGAGGGGGAAAGCTTGGGGAAATTCCATCATTGGCTGGGTTCAGGGTGGTGAATTTATGGTGATATAAAAGTGTGAAGAACTTGTGACCTGTCATCCATTTTGAGATCCATTGAGGCAGGACCCTTTGGAGCCCAGAGTGTACCTCTGAAGGCCTTTCAAATAAACACCTCCTTTATTCCTTTATTCCTTTCTACTCTCTGTTTCTAGGTAGCTGTTTAAAGCATCACTGGTTTACAGCCAACTGAATGTGAGCCAGTGTATGCCCAGGTGGCCAAAAAGGCCAGTAGTATCTTGGTCTGTAGCAAGAATAGTGTGGCCAGCAGTACCAGGGCAGTGATCATCCCCCCTATTGTCAGCATTGGTGAGGCCACACCTCCAGTACTGTAATCAGTTCTGGGCCTCTTGCTTTAAGAAGGACATTGAGGTGCAACAAGGCTTGCATAAGGTTTAGAACATGTGTTTTATGAGGAGTGGCTGAGGGAGCTGTGTTTGTTTAGTCTTGAGAAGAGGAGGCTCAGGGAGCAGCTCATCACTCTTTACAGCTACCTGAAAGGAGGCTGTCGTGAGGTGGAGGTCGATCTCTCCTGCCATGCCTGCAGTGAGTGGGCTTGAGGAAATGGCCTTATGATGAGACAGGAGAGATTCAGATTAAATATTTGAAAATTTTTTTCATTGTTGGAAAACTGTTGCACTACCTGAGCTCTTTATCTCAATAAATAAAGCTACACAGCAGCAATTTAAATTTTCCAAGGATAAAAAATTGTTCTTAAATTGGGAGTGATAACAATCCTACCATATTGTGTAAATGGAAATGCTAATAGTTAAGATAGTGTGGGAAGTATTTTCTAACAGAAAGTATCCCAAGGTTAATGCTGCTCTAACACTCATTATTTGAATTGATGAACTAATGCCCTGAGACAGAGCTGGGGCATATGTGCACTCTTGCTTCTGCTGCTGTGAAAGTGAACACAGTGAATATTAAAGTGCAGTTTGGGAGATAATAATTCCTAGTAGATAATATTTTTAGCTTATGGATTAATCAATAAATGTAGATACACCTATTAATTTCTTACTTTTTCTAGGCTTACCTCCCCTCATCCACACAATTTTCACCTACAGTATTCCTTTATATAAAATAATTTCTAATAAAACCAGGCTGCAATTGCTTCATGTGGGATATATACACCTGGAGACATATATATTATTCTATAATTGGGAGACTGTAAAAATGTAAAATTTTTATCTTTCATAGAATTTACTTAAGTAAATATTTTAAGGTTTGCATGCAGATACATGAGTGTGGCAAGCCAACTACATTGTAGGCACAGTTTTTTATATATTGTGTGGGAGTTTTTTCAATACAATAGATTTTTTAAGAGTGAAAAAAAAGAATTCCAAGGACTCAGCTGGTGCTCAAAGACCTTCTAATGCTGCAGTCAGCTCTTGCTGCCCAGTGTGCTGCTGGATGTTTGGAGTGACCCACTGGGACTTGCTGCATCAGTGACTGACATAACTGCACTCCATTGGCACAATTTCATATAGGCTGTAAAACAGAATTTCACTACAATGATAAGCAGAAGTTCACTACTTGGTGGGCCTATTCTGACATGCTCCTAAATAGTTTGAGAATTCTTTTGGAGTTATGTTTTGAAGGGAAAGAAGCATTATAAAGTAATGCAGTTCAAAGTCATGTGTGCAAGTTCTTTTGAGTATCCTTTCCTAATAACATACCAATTAGATACAGACAACTATTCCTTGTGCTCTGCTACTGTATGTTGAATAGTTCAGTAATGCTTGACTAACTTTTACCTGAATTTTTCTGTCAGATGTAGTTTCTATTAATTAATTTATTTGGAAAATATATGAATAACTCAGTTATAAACATCTTCATGGTCTTAAGAGCTCCAGAGTAGTAGGCTGTCCTCAATGCCCAGAACTGAGAAAGAACTTTGGGTTGTGAGGAGCTAAGATGAAGAGCAATATGAATTTCCTGACCAACTGAGTACATATTTTGCCAAAAGCTTCTCTCCAGCAGTCTCTTCAGGCTGTGGTTATGAAACAGCTGTTAAAACAAGCTACTGTCCACAACTGTTTCAACTTTGCATTTTCTTTTGCTAGAGGCTGGAGCTACAGGTCCTGTACATTGTCTTTTGAGCTCTTATTTGAAAATCTGTTCATTTTGTACAAAGATTTGGGTTTTTGAAATAATATTGAGGCAGTGGAGTATTACTACATCTAAGAAATGGAGTTCTCTGGTTCATCAGTATCAAATTCTTTTAGTTTTCAGTATACATTCATTTTTTGAATGTAGTTCTGACTGTGAAGTTCTCCAGGTTTGACTTCTTTGGTATTTTGTATACTGCAGTTTGTCAAAGATTTTTTGATTTTATATTAACATAGAAAATGATGAATGTGCTCCTCAATGGTTACAAATCTTCACAGTTTTCTTACTGTGATTTAGGCTTTCACCAATACTGGTAGCTTAGCTGGTTTAGCAGCCTAGGACATGCATAAAACATACTCATTTTTCAAACTCACTACACCTTTGAATTTACTAGTGATAATAAATTGATTCTCTAGCTTCTAAGTATACAGCCAGTGAGCTGTACTGGTTAGCAAGTAGATATTTCAGATGAATGTGTCACAAAGAGTTTCGTATAAGTCCTTAAAAATGTAACATCATGCTTGTTTTTAAAAATTCTTCTTAGAAATAGTTCTATATTGACAATCACATATTTTTAGTATAAGTATCAACTGAGTAACATAGTGCTAGCTTCAAGATTTTAAAAGCCTATGGATCAGTAAGAAGCAAAGATGAACTAAATTTTAAAAGTTACTCTAGGTGAAGGTGCTTTGTAGTAACACGAAATGTGCTGTCCGACAATTCATAAACATTGCTTTAGTTTTGATGGACTAACTGGGATATTTTATTGGTTTTAGGTCATTAGCCTAATGTGTTTGTTTCAGTGGATGGTTACAATAAATTTTTCCATGGATATTTTTTATTTCAACTGAAGAACTGTTGCTACAGGGAAATCATATATGCAGTCATATTCTGCAAGCTCTCAGCATCTGCTTAGAAGGTTTCTCTTCCATGCATATTAAGAAACTAGTTCTTTACATCTAGATTATATTTTTCTTTCTATGCCATGCCTCCTTTTTTCCTGGACTTGTGTGCCTGAAGAATTTTTTTCCTTCAAAAGCATATTTTCCTTGCTCACTCCTGGGATCATTTGCAGACCCATTATGGACTAGGGTCCCTAAAAAACCAGACTTCTGACTCTGTTCTTCATCTCAGCTCCTTTGTTTCCTTTCCTTGCCTGCATCATGCTGCCCAAACCTGTCCTCACAAAACTGCCCTCACATCTTCTCCCATCCCAGAAGGTGGCCACATCTTCTGGCACCTTTCTATCATGAGATGGTAGAACTTGAAATCCTGCATGGAAGAAGCAAATCAGTAAGCAGGACTTTTGGATGGACCACCAGAAAATGTTTGTGCCCCTTCATGCAATGGATCTGTAGCAGCCAAGTTTTTGTGGGTGTTGGGTTTTGCAATCAGAAGGTTCTTTCATTTTGATTGTACAGGTAAGGAGCGCAGGATGCCAGGCTTCAGGAAGCTGAGCTATGACAGTCATTTATTTGGATTATTATATGTTTTCTATGTGCATCTGAAGGGCACAGGGAAAGGATCTCCTAAGCTGGTAGGTTGCAAACTGAAAGAATTGTGCAGGCAGTATTGTAAATGTAGCCCATAAACCATGGGTAGGGTACCTCACCCTTAAGCTTAAAACATTATAGCAGAGAAAATTAAATGAACCAAAATGTCACAAAAACCCCAAAGAGTTTTAATATTATGAAATGTTCTTCAGAATTTCCTCTGTGTGGGAAATATCTACACATTCCTTGGAGAGATTCAGAGTGAAGTTTATATAATTTATTAATACAATTTCTGGTGGACTTTGTTTCTCTGTGATGGAGACTCTCGTTCTTGATAATCTCTTGCGATAGAATCAGCAGCCTGGGAATTGACAGGAAAACTTTTGCTGACAGGATTTTGTTCTCTTTATCTAAAACGAAATTCTTGATGACAGCTAAGAGCAAAGGCTCATCTGGTTTTCTTTGTGTGTTTGGTTTGCATGGAGGAGCAAATCATATAACTTCTTTCCCCCTCTCTAACAGGCGACATTTAGAAACATCATAGCAGACTTAACAAAAATAAGTACAAAAGCACACATGTGTTTGTTTAGGAGGGGTGAAGGCAATATTTTCTTTCCTCTTTTAACAGCAATAGTGGTGCAGTGCATCTTCCAAGACCTTTGCTGGACCTGATTTAAGTTCTCCTGTTACATAAATAATCCCTTCCAGAGATGAAGCTGAGATATTTCCCCCACAAAATATATGTTGTTCTAATAGCAAAGAGACTCTTCCTTCTCAGAATTTGGTTCTCTTCCACTACCACAGGAGAGTTCTGCTTCCATTTTAAAAACAAAACAAAACAAAAAACAAAACAAAAACTAAAAATCAAGCAGAGCAAAGCAGAAGAAACAAACAAAAAGGCTTCTATTTAGTGACATTTTCTCAGAGACCAGGCTCTAATATGTTGGCCTATAGCACCTCCAATCTGCTTCAATCTGTTGACTGTTCCTTGTCTTATAATTAGACTATAGTCTCCTGTGGACAGACCCATCATTTTCATGGTTTGTGTAGTGCCTTCTGTGATGGGATTCTGGTCCATGATTAAATCTACTAGATCCCCCAATAGCAATATTAGTAATAAGATGCTTTCACTCCCACTGTCTGCAGTTCTGTTTAATGCAGTGTGGCACTGTGAAATATCCTGGTAACTCCCAGAGCAGTTGCAGAGTGATTGTGACAGCTTTGGCACCCTTAATTGCTGTTTATGAAAGCTTGTGGCTTTCTGATGCCTGCAGCCAGGGCAGCATCAAATGTGACTTAACATGGCAGCTAATTAAATGACATATTTCAGCGTGGACTCATTACCTCTTAACTCAGGTCTTGAATAATACTTGCTAGATGTGGGCAGATATAAAGACAACCACAATGTCATTTTTATGTTACCGTTCTTGCACTGAGATTTTGCTGGGAGCAATTTTAGTATCTCTGAAAGGCCACCAGATGTCAGTATGATCTTCTGCAATTTACTGTGATATAATTAACTCTCTTTTTATCAGACAGAATCAGGAGTTTTTAATCTATTTTTTAAAGAAAAGTTCTATTTTCTGTGACTGAAAGAAATAAAGTCAATTATTAAATGCCTTCTCAAAGTAGCAGTGAGTCTTTCAGTTATTACAAAGAAAGGGCAAAAAAAAATGCTGGAGAAATTCTGTGCATTTTACAGTGGACTTTTGCAGAACCTGGACTGGTTGGTAGGATGGTAAGAAGCATAAACATTTTGCTGTCACAAAAGAGAAAGCTGAATGCAATTCTCTGAACAGAGAGTGGTTCGTGTTCCTTCATCTACCCATCACTTGTGCTACATCATAGTGCTGGGGTAGGGGAAGGTGACCTCTTTTTTGCCCCTGCTAAAACTGCTGCTGGGCAGAGTCAAATCAAAATACCGGCAGGACTCACAAAAGACTTGATTTTATTAAACTATACTTTTTTTTCCCTTAATATATCTCTTATTATTTTTTTCCAAGCCAGATGTCTGTGCTTCTTTGACTATACCTAGGTTATTTGGCCTTGGAGGCCTCCCTAGGTCTGTGTTGGGGTGTTTGTCTGACCATTATCTATTGGAAGATAGGAGACCTGGGCATGTATCCCTTTTACCCTTGTGCACGTGACTTTTCATGTCAAGGAAACCTTACTTCTTGGAACAGGTAACACTGACAGTGCAATCCCTAGGTCCTCCAGTTTGGTGGATTTGAGTAGCAGTAACACAGGGGATGCCTTGACATATTTAGGAGCCCAATCAGAAATCAGTTAGTCTCTTTGGAAACAAAAAGTTTGGGAATATATATACAGCTTTTTTTCTCCATATGAAACTGAAAACAGAAATTGTCTCATTCATTTGTCTTCAGTTCAGAGGCCTTGGTTGTGTTTTGAAGTTAAAAAAAAAGAACAAAGGTGCCTCATGATAAAATTATGAGAGTTCACAAATTGGCTAAAGTTCTAGTATCTAAGTAGATACAACATGATTATATTTCCTTGCTCTTCTGTTGTTTCAGTTAGTTCAGAAAGTAGCCTACTTTCCATCACTAACTTGTCCATTGCATGTTTCCATCTCAAAATCCTTAATCAGGTGTCCTAAGAATCTTGCATAGAGGAGACATAAGTGCTAAAATCCTTTTAACGTACTGGAAAAAGGTGTTTTTACAGTGAGAAGCTTCAATTTTAACCAACTCATTGACTTTTGCAATCTAGAACGATGGACTAACAATTTATTAAAACTAGTACAACTGATGATTTATTGTTCTGTGAAACAGGTGTATACCATTCTTTAATAATGGATAACTGCAGCAGTCACATATGAGAGTTAATGAGGAGGAACCATTTTAAAGTAAAGGAGAAATTTTTCCAAAATGCTGAAGTGATAAAGATAACTTTATCAGTAACAACTACCTCTATGACAGTATAAAAGCTCAGTAACCGGAATTTCTCTCTTGTTTTTCTTCAAAGATTTTAAAATATTATCATCTCAGGTTACTATAATGTCCTCCCTGTGCTTTTCCTGCCTTCCCTGTACATACTCTAAATCCATGTATTTTGATGTACATTCAGCTATCCTTGAATGGACTTCAAGATGCTCAAAAGTATTAGCTAATGTTGGTACAGCTTAGAAAGCGTAGGAAGCATGGTACAGGTTAAAGTTTTGTTCCAGGTGAGAAACCAATGACTGCAAATGTTTGTATGATGGACATTCTGTTTTCAAAAGATGTCAAAGTTTCTAAGGTGAAATATTCTCCCAAATGTCAAAGTTTTTCATAAAGGAAAAAAAAAGCAAAAAAGTCCGACCCCAATATTTCTTAATTCATACTAAACATTTTTTTCGATAAAGTAGAAATGTTTATCTTCATCTTTGAATTTGTAAATATTTTGTTATGTTACAATGTAGGGTAAAAAATCAGAATGAGGCTATTTCAAAATGAATTATTAAAATTTTTACATTGTAGTTGCTTTGTTGAGCATATCTAGTTTTCTGGAATGGCATTTTCCAGGGGAGTTGAATCCATCTAAAGCATCACCAATCCATTCTGCTCTCTAAAGTTACTGTTAAAAAAAAATCTTTCAATATAAACCTTGTTTTAATCCATTCCATAGCTGCCTTAACTTGAAAGTTTCCAGATTAATTCTAAAGAGAAAGATGAAATTTTACAAATTGGTTTTAAGTAAAAAATAGTTCTCAGATTTTAGTTTCCAGTTTTGGCTTCTGTGTATTACTCTTTTATTTCCTTTTAGCTCAAAATGAACTTGTTGTCTTCCTAGACTGAAACGACCCTTAAAACTTCTGACTTACTATCCTTTAAATTAGAGGGATGTGAAGTTAGTAATGACCTTTGTTTTGGATAATTTTGGCTTGCTTCTATGAAGGAAGATCCTTATTTACCTTTCAGCTTTAAAAGAATCAGAGATGGAAACCTGAAAACTCATTACTAATGACATAATCCAGATGAGAATATGTGTTTGGGAATCAACACATCCTGTCCAAAACTACCTGTTAATATATCTGGAGTGACTTCAATGCTAATTGGGTGCAGGAGGTGAGCGTGACAGATGTTCCAAGACCTGATGTTATATCAGGAATGTATTCCTCCTTGAGGATTCCCAAAGCTATTTCAAAACACTTATATCCTGTGTCCAGCTGAATGACATGGTAAGTTAAGCAGCTGTAAGCAATTTCAGGTCGTTCTCAGCTGTGTGCTTATAATTCTGGATTGTTTACCATGAGCAGTGAAAAAACCCAGTCACCAACACAAAGTCAGAAGCATGCATCTGGATTGGAGCTGATCAGTAGCAAACCAGCAGGAACTCAGTGGGATCTTTTGTTGATTTTGAATTCCTGCTGGTGGCCAAGGCAGATGTTCCCCCTTTCCCTCTGTCCCTTCCAGTATGATGCACAGCATGAAAGAAGACAGCGTAGTACAGACTTTCATCCTTCTGCTTTTCAAGCACTGAATATAACTAAAGCATGTAATTTATGAAGTTCCCTTCATTACTATATGTCTTCTAAAGGACACATTTTCTTAATTCCCTACTGACTCTATCACCTAATTGCAGTTGTAGACTTTGATCTAATTGTAGTTTTAGACTTTGATAATGACTAGGAAGTTCCAAGGGATGCAAATTTCTATTATTTCTTAAAATATGTTTCCATAAAATATGGAAACAATTGGATTTATAAGCAGAAATCATGTTTTGTGCCTGAGACGGGAGCTGGAAGGAAAGCTGCACAGAGCTGTTCACACAGAGACTGAAGGATGCAGCAGATTTCTGTGATTCTCACACAAAAACGGAAATAATGAAGTAAAAGCAAACCAGTCATGGAATTATGGAGCTTGCAGCCATACTCTGTTGTATTGGCATGAAAAGTATATTCCTCTCCTTCCACCCATTCTTATTTATTGATTGAGATTGGTGGCTATTTGAACAAGGATCATTTCTCATCTTCAGTGCCAGTATTCTGCAATCTGTCACAAGTCATATGTGGCTCTTAGATTGTACTCTAATAAGTACGACAAGGCATAATGATAATACACAGACTACATTCATTTTAATGCCTTAAATAGTTTGTAAATTAATTAAACGATTATATTTAAAGTTAAATTTTAAAATTTTAACTTGTCCCATAAGAAGGTTGACACTAAATCTGATAAATCTGAGTATGTGAGCACTCTAAAAAGACTTTTAAAATGAAGAGTTAAAGTAGTTGTAATCTACCACAGGACAAACGGAATTTAAGATTCCTTCTTAAGTTCACTGTCCTGTTTCTAGGTATAATCTTGTCTGTTATGCATCAAATGGAATTTCTAGAGCAGGATATGTGTTGAGAAAATCTTTTTGCAATTGAGAATATATGAAGCAAATGCAGTCTAAGCACAAAACTGGAAATCTGAGCCTCCTTTCCACTTTGCATCATTTAGTGTTTCTATCAGGTGCTCAGCAGTCTTTCTTTGGCTCTCCTGTGATGTTATTTACACATCTGAAACCAACAACAGAGATTCATATGCAACTTTGCAGAAAGTATGGAAATTTATTTCAGGTGACACACTAAAAGATATGGAAAGAATATACTTAAAATGGATGAATCATATCCATTTCTTTAGTACATATTTGTACTGCTCAGACAGAAAAGCGTTGATATTGAGTGGAAACTGTTCTCTGGAATATTCATGAAATCAAATGTTACTCAGCTAATATTATTGAAATGATCAATGTAAATCAAAATACAGATATAGAGTGGTTCTTAAAAACTGCAAGAATGGAATTTCTTGTTTATTTTTTTGGATACATAGAAAAGAAAGATAGAATTGGGTTTCTAGCAGGTCTCAAAATGCATTTGTAGTTTCAATTTTAAGAACAATGAAACATGCTAAACAATTTCACAGCAATTCTTCCTGGTCAGATTGCAGAATGCTGAAGTGTTTTAGTGTTCTGATTTCCCATCAGTCACATTTATTCAATCATGGAATAATCACCAGGCCCCTGGACACTGTTGAGATAATTCATGAGAGACTGCTGTGGTTAAGAAAAATTGTGGAATGATGAAAGCAATCACTGAAAAAGTCTTTGCTTGGCCCTGACTTCATTTTTAAATGTGTACTTTTGTTTCTCTGGAGAAAGAGAAGGCAAGAAGCGTAACTAGAGGTTCCAGCATAACACAGGCTGTTCTGGCAGGCTCTGCTGCTTCTCTGACTGTAGGGCTGTATGATGTGTTTATTCATGTTTTGATTTAATAAGAATTAGTAAGTGTTTGTTTTTCTTAGTGATATTGACTTGTAGGTAACTTACCTGTTTCAGACTGTAGGAATAAGTTGAGAGACATTCAAAGAGTCTCCTCCTCAAATATTTGCTACTGACTGAAACTCTAGATAGAAAATGAAGGCTTTTTGTTTGTTTGTTTTTTGTTTTTTGAAACTACATTTTTGGAAAGCAACTGAAAAGCATATTGTGAAAACATAGGAATTCCCATAAAACTGAAAACCATGTCTGTTGTATACCCTATGTTAAGACAAGAACTAAATAATGAAGTTTTTTTGAGAAAACTGCCCTCTTTATGGTGGCTTTTAAATGCTTTTGATGCTGTTTCCTGATGTTTATCGGGAACAACTTCTTAAAATTTTGCTTGGATAAAACAAGAACACAAAATCAGAAGCATAGCAGTAGACTAACATTTTCCCGTCTTGTTCAGGGATGAAATCTTGCGCTCTCAGTTTTCCTGGATCTTTTGTGAGAGAGGTATTTTTCATAATATAATCCAGTTATTATTTGGAATAAGATTGCACAAAACTAATGTAACAATTTCAGTTCTTTCCCTTTTCTTGGTGATTCTCTAAGTTCACAATCTTCTTGGGCTGTCTATTCACTATGTTCCTTAAGAGACCTCCTAAGTAGGTCCAATTTTTCCAAAGCTGCTGAAATACCTTGCATATTGCAAGCAAGGAAAACCACTCATCTACATCCACTTACCAACTGTATGCTTTCTCCTTTGCTGTGAAATTGCAACAGAGATTGTTCATAGCACAACGTTCATTTTGACTTCCAACATTTTATCAGTTGTGTGCTTCTGCTATTGTGCCAAGTACCAGATCTGCAAGGGTGTTCGACTGGTTAAACATGTAAAGGGGAACCAAGTGAACTTTTCAGAAGTGCCTTGATATTTAATTCAACTGAAGTTACAGGCAGTACAACGCTATGCTTTATAGAAGAATGGTGTGTTATGTGCTGGGCTTCCCTCTGTTGAAATTCTTCATGGCTTTGCTCTGCTTTGCTTTCACAATCTGCTCTTCCCAACCTTCTCTTCAACTCACATCTTCAATTCAATCTTCATTTGATTTTTCTTTTCTCTCCCAGCTATCTTGTAACTTAAAAAAATGCAATAGGGAACTTTTTGCCATCTGATATATTAATTACTCCTTCTACTTAAATCACTTCTTAAAATGTTCCTTTTCTAGTTAGTCCATAACTGATTGGGTCTATGAAGCTCTTTTTAGCTCAGGTATGAAGGATACTGTATACAAGTAAATTGCATTGTCTCTATAATTGTATTTATTTCTTGTGTAGTTTGCTGCACAGTTGAACAACATAACTGGGATTTAGAGATATGTCTAGTACATTAGGTAGATTAACAACAAGGTATCAGGTAGGTTGTATATCTGCAGTTTAAGAATACTGCTAGTAGGATACTAACTCAGCACATGATTAGAGAACAGCTCTGGAGCTGAGACAGAAAAATATATTAAATGTAGAGCTTTCTCTTTTCTTTACTTTGTGAGCTGTTTGTCCTTTGGGGTTATTTTGCTGTTTTTAACAAGAACGAACATTTCTCCACTCTCTAAAATCAATAATAATTTGACATAATCTGTCATATAACCCCATAGCCCAAACTAGTCTAACTAAATTTTTGATTTTAAATTACATTATCCCATCTAACTCCAGAGTAGTTATTTTTCAACAGTTCTAAGTAGAAGCTTGCAAGAAATAAGAAGAAAAAGTAGAGTTTTCAGGCAGTGAGAAATAGAACCTACAGATACAAATCAATGTTCCTTTAGAAAACAAACAGTAGAGGAGAAATTCACCTCAACACAGGGAAATGACTCTACTATTTTTCTATTAAGTATGCGATTTTTCTAGATTATATATGACTGATCTTTCGTCAAGCACATTTGCTAGAGCAGTAGTTCTTATCACTGTAAGATGTTGATTTTCTCAATTGTTGAAACAACAGAACATAGTTAGTATTATTGATCACATTATTTTATGGTATTAGCTTTGAGTGAATGGAGGCTGGATGCCCTCTTGGGCCACCGCAGACCTAAGGGCTGGATTTTTTTTCAACTGAAGTCAAATTGATATTAGAGAATTTGGATTGTATAAAGAGCAAATGAACTATTGTAGAGAACGAGATGCTAACAGCTATTCAACACAGTATATAGACTATCCATAGAGATGACAGTAGAAAACAGACCAGTATTTGAGGTTCTCTTTTCTGATTTAGCTCTGATCTCTGTCAGGTTTCTTCCTCCTACTTTCTTTATCTTTAATAAAATTTCATCAAGAAGCTAGATTCTTATAGATTCTACATTTTTTTGAAAAAAATAGCCCTGAATTGCTTGGAGTTTGGCAAAAACACTTAAGCCAGGTTGACATAACTGAAAATTTGCTTATGTACTCCCTGTCCTCCTTTCAGTGCAGTCATCCTCTCTTGGTTACTTTCTCCAGTCATGGGTTGGCTGTAACATTTGGCATTGTCCCTCCCAGAGAGAATTGGAAGACTCATCTTCTTGGCATAGATTTCTTCCGATTCAAAACATTTAAAAATTAATAACTTCCCCTGTCTCTGCTCTATAACAGGGAGGATGAAGAATCTCAGAACTAACTCTAATCGTATCAAGGGGCGGGACTGTACCTCCCCGCTATGCGCAGCTATCATGGCAAGGGGAATAGGGTAAGTATAATAACAGTTTTTTCCACTGGGCTTTGGAATAGTTCCTAAATAGTTTGTACAGTCAGTGGGAGATTTGGCTATGTCAGGGTGGCCAAGTCTCGGAGAGATCCCAAAGCAAAGGCATTCTGCTTAGAAAGAGGTATACACAGCAGCATATGGCCTACTAATTAAAATCAGTATTTTCCAAAGCTTAGAAAATGGGCCTTGGGTGCCAAAGTGGCAAATGCTTTTCTAATCTCATCTCAGAATTTTGCAGGTCATATATAAATGAATACTTTCTTAATCATCAGTTTTTTCTAAGAGATATTTTGTAATTTTTGCCTTTTTAAAAAAAATATAGTTTCTAAAGAAGTGCCTACATATGCTAAAAACTGCTGCGGGCAATATTATGGTTATCAAAAAACCCAAAGTACTTCTACCAAAAGAGAAATTATTTTTGGTAATGTAAAAACCTTAAAATTAGGAAACCCCTATTCTTTTTATACTTGGAAATGTAAAATTAGTTTCTTCTGGGCTTTTTTTTTTCCACCCTAGAATACAGAATAATTTCTACCCACTTCATGGCAAAGACACACAATTGCAGCGAATGCGTCAGCTGCAGACTTATGGGAAAATAAAATTTTCAGAGATTATGTGCTTTTTGAGAACTACAATGCACAGGTTTAAAAGACATACGACGAGGTTTGTGATTCAGACTGGGTGAATTCTATACTTCTTGTCATTCTAAACTGTACCTCATTATAGGGACAGAACTTGTAGTGCAGACTCAGCACTAACCGTGACTGTCCTAGGTGGTGCTGTCTTCCATGGAAATATCTTCACGTGCAGAATCTGCTGTCTCTACCTTTTCAAAGTAAATTGACAGATGTCCTTAATGGGCTTCTCAAATAGTAGCTGCAATTCACCTCAAGGGTTTTTGGCAGCTGTGAGTATCCCCAGCCAACCAATTCTCCTTTCCTGTATGCTGCTAGTCCTGTAATTGTATGCAACAGGAACAAAATTTTAAAAGTAAGTATGCAATAGTGTAATGCTACTTGTTACAAGTAGGATGAAATTCAGGAAGAAGATGTGGTAAATGCAATGTTATTTAGTTTTCTCCTTAGCCCTACTTTTGGCTTGTTTCTCTGGCCTTCTAATACTGGCACGTTACCTAGTGCAGAGGCAGGTTGCCATCTGAACAGATGGGTATGAGTGTAGGTGGCTAGGAGGACATGTTTGCTCATCAAATGTGTTTGTCGAAAGCTGTATTACCAGCCAGATATATTGGATCAGCTGTTCAGCCTGCGCTTTTATATCTATGTTTAAAACTGCTACTCTGATAAAAAATGCATTAAATCATAAAATAATTAAATGTTTACAACCCTTTGAAATGTGGCTTTTTTAATTTGGGAGAGTCAGCATTTTTTATTTCTTAAATTCCTGGGTTTCAACAGAGGCATTATAACCAAGTTTCAGCTACAAAGTTCTAAAAAAATCCTGTGAAACCACAGAACTGTTGGGGGACAGCTAGATGGTACTGAAAGAGCCTATTGTAGCATTTCATGGGAGTAGAGACCATTAGGAGTATAGAGAGCATCATTAAAACTTATTAGATTTTCACTTTTGTACCTTAGACTCAGTTACTTAGTACTAGTAGTAGAGTAATTTGTGAAACTACATGTAGCGAAATCTGAAATCTGCCTTAATTAGTGAGGTATCACAAGATGGGCATTTATGAGTGTTTTTAACTGATTTTCCCCTTTCTGTTCCAGCAGAAAATGTGTGTCAGAGAAGTAGAAGTGCTGTTTAGTTTTTTTAGACTGCACATACTTAATAATTAGCAGTAATGTTATGATTTTATCATGCGATATTTCATCTGAATTTTTAGTATGCTGCGCTGCATTAGAAGACATTAAACAGGGCAGTTGGCTAAGTGAATTAAATCTGTATTGAAAGTTGTGGCTGCCTCATGGTTCCTGTCTTGGCTACCTTTTCCCTAGTGCTTCAAGATGAACCAGTGGCTCACTGAAGCACATAGTTAAAAATGTGAGGTAGCAGCATTTGTGCATATCATGTAGTATTTAGTATCCCCTCTTTCTTCTTTACCTTGAATAATTTTTCCTTCTATCTTTTCAAGGAAGAGCTGAAATGCTGGAAAGATATGGAGACGGTGGATAACAGATTGCTGTCCTGAGCTAAATACTTTGTTTTTAGATTTAGATGCTATGATCAGGCTGTGAATGAAATACAGTAATTCTTACAGTTCTCTTCATCTCTTCTGTTGTTCGATGTAACAATAATCAGGATGTGGTCCGCTGAGGTGCTATATCCATGCAACAAAATCATGGAATGACAGAGCCTGCGATAAAGGACTTTTAACCTGAGGAAAGTTATTATGGAAATATACCCCACATAACTCTGTGATCTAACTTAGATATAAACTTAGTTAACGGAGTCTTAGAAAATGTCTTTTTCTAGCCAACATAATAAACTGTGATATAAAGTACAATGAATCAGTTCCTGAAGATCAAATTAGTCCTATTTTTGAATGAAACTTCAAGCCCACGTCCTCAGAAGTGTGCAGCCTCTTGACTTCCACTGTTTGGACAAGTTCTATATTCTCTTTTCAGTGTGACACACTTATTGAAGTCTCTTTGTGTGTACATGGCTAGGCACATGCTGAAACAACTTTGATGGATTGTCATTACGATTTTCCTTACGAGTCAATTATCTGAAGTGTAAAGCTTGGATAAAAATCAAAATATGTGAAGCACCTGGGTGCCTCTTGCAGCTCAGGGACATCATAATTACCTAGCTCAGTACTTCAGGGGAAATAGGAACCCACTGGACCCCTCCTCTGAAACTGAAGGTGAATTAATGGACATAAATGAGACTTTTTTTGGATTCAAATGTGGTTTGAGCGAACACAACCATTTATTTTCTGGAGACATGCATAAGTAGATTTATTACAGATGTTGGCTACTTCTGTAAAGGAAAATGGCATATTTGTCATTACTCCTGACCTGCATTATTTTTCTTCTGTACTGGTGTATCTCAGCTTTGATTTTCTGCAATTAGAAGTGCTAGCAGCTATTCCTAGAATTTCCTTTCCAAATGGAGCAAAGAGTGAATAGCAAATGGACAGACAAATTCTGTTATCCTAAGCCAAGGGGCTTAAAAGTTCTCTGTCTGCTGGAAAAAGTCAAGGAGCTACACCAGAATGTGCTTTGAGCCCTCTTTCTCCTTTGGCATATACCTTGCAGTAAGAGTTGTTTTTCCTCTTTTAAGTTGCCTTTAACACTAAAAAAGCTCTACACTGTTGAATCACCAGGGATTGTTTGGATCTCTGTTTCTTGTTTAAATACAGTGCCTTCGAAATCCTGTGTGCTCTGCAGGCATTTATATTGCAGTTGGTAAGACAGTAAATCTGTACTATTGAAGATACATTTTAACAGTTGTGAACCACTGGTTGTCTCCTTCATGATCATATGCCATGCAGATCATATTAGGAAAAGGTGAGAGAAGAACCATTGCTGGAATCACCCTCTTTTATAAAATGTTTAATTGCCTGTGTCCCAAGGCTCCATGGTCCAGCTCTGGTTTGTCTCAGCTGCAAAACTTCACTCACACTGCTGAAGAAGACTGGTGAGAAATTTTGTTGAGAGGTAAGAAGGATAAAAATATAGCCAGCAGCAGGAGAGTTGAGACCAGATTATCAAGTAGCTCACAGATTCAGGAGCATAAAAAGCAATATAGAAAGACAAAACCCAAAAAAGAAGAAGTGGTCAAAGGGGAAAGGAGGCTAGTCAGGATCATCTGGTAATTGGTTCAAGTCATAGGTGTTGATGGGGCAGCTGGACAATGGCACCATGGCCCTGCAGAGGAGCCAGTCCCAGGGCTGTGCAGGCGGACCCAACCTTGCTGGACTGGTGCCCGTCTGGCCAGCAAAGACCCTGAGGGTCCCCACTGGGCTGGGGCCCTACTAATGGCTGGCCTATAGCTCACCTAGTCCCAGCTGCCTTTTGTGTGACTTAGCCAACAAGCCACTGCTGGCTCCTTTAACGCTGTATGTCCCGTTCGCAGTATTTGCATCTGCTGCTGAGTGAGTTGACACTCAGGCAGGCAGCCAGAACAACCACAAAACCATGGCTCAAATGCAAAGAGTAAATTTATTTCACTACCTCGCTAACCTTGCTAGGATCCTTAAGGAACACCTGGGTGGAGCACATAAGTGGGAATGCTGGCACTGTCAGGCTTACTCCATCCTGGCAATTGGTGAGGCTGCTTTCTGCAGCCATGTGTCAAGGGCCCATGCAGCCCATGCTGTTATCCCCCCTGTGCTCTTTATGATGTCTGAGCTTTGATATTCTCTCTCCCAAGACTGGGAGCTCAATCAGGTCTGTGAGAGTGCCTCCAAATCTCTGTAAATATTATATATAACCTATATTATCTCTACGCAGAGATCCTAGTCCTCAAAACAGTCAGAGGATCAACAATGGAAGGCACAGAATATGTGGTTTTCCACACTTATTCTTCAGGCCTTGGCATTCCCAGCTGCAAGGTTACTTGAATGAATCAACCATCCTCTTCACCATTCTTTGGCTTTTAACACTTAGGTGCCCAAATATGTCAGCCCAGAAGAAGGGCTGGGACAAAGAGCCTTCTTGTTTAATCCAGGGAAAGAAGAAATTAAAGAAGGTGCTGAGCCGATGTCAGTGTACCTGGGGAACTCTGTCAGACTTGGTATTTGTGTACCTGGGGAACTCTGTCAGACTTGGTATTTGTGTTGGTCTCTTCCTTTTATGCATTTCCTTCTCTTCCTGGTGTCTGTTATGTGAGACAAGACCAAAGTGGCTTAGGAGCCACTTTCTGAGTGGTTATTCACAGGTCCATGTCCTGATTAGGGCAGATGTGTCCTGCCTGCTGGAGAGAGGGGCTCCAGCTCTGCTGAGAGACAAGTGACTGAGGCACATGCCCTTCTTCCCAGTGTATCATTCCCTGTGATGCCTTTCAGGGCATGTAGAGGTTGGGGGCACTGGTGTCCTCAACTTCCTTTGGAGTGTCGGAACTTCTGGGGACCACTGGAATCACTTCTTGTGCACTTCAGGGGCATACCCATGATTAATAATTTTTTTTCTACTGTGAAGTGAAGACTTCTAGTTTTTAAGCACAGATTTTTCCACAGAAATTTGGATCACTTTTAGTGGAAAAACCCTATATCCACATTCTCTCTCAAAAAAGGTGACACTTGAAGTAAAAGAATACCACAGTGTGTGCTGTAGACTCTGAGATGAAAAATTTGTTTAAGAAAGCTGCAAAAGCTGCATAAGTATTTTTTTGGTTCCACTGAACTGCTTGAAAACACGCAGCCTTAGTAGGGATGTAATCTGCAATTTAAAAAGATAACTAAAGTGATAAAGTAGAGGGAGTGTCATAACCTTATTGGTATTAGTATTGCTTATGAAAAAATTATCAGTTGTATTGACTTTTTACTGACTATTGACTTTATTTGTAGCTAGTTCATCCTTTTGTTTTATGTATTTTCATTATAATTGTGGAGTGGAAACTTATCTCCAGAATTCAGGGGAAACGACGGCTCAAATGTCTTTTTGAATCATTCTAAGCCTCATTCACGCAGGGATGCAGCTAAATGAATGTAGATGTTCAAAGCCTGTTTAGAAATCCCTGACATACTGGTAAATGAAAATGACTGTCTCATTCTGTTTTGTGAATGAAATTATTCAGAATAGCTAAGGGGAAATGTCATTATGTGAATCAATTCAATCAACACTTATTGATTAATCCTGCCTCTGGTGTTAGAGGTTTTCCTCTTTCATGATAGAATATACAAAAATCTCAATAAATTCGAAGACATTCTTATGCTGGTAGGGTTTGAATCAGCCTCTAAGTATTTGGAACACAGGACCACATTTTTGCTCAAGACAGGATTTTGGGAGTCTCTTTGTAAAAGGGATTGCTGTGTCTCAATGCAGGAAAATGGAGTTTCTTAGAATGACTAAGAAAGACCTCACTGTAGCCAGGTCTGAGATTTGCTGTCTCATTAGGCATTCAGCAGCCATGGTTTCACATCATCACTTGATTTCTACTTAAGTCCGGGCCAATCGAGGGATGGAAATGTATGCTAGTTTGAGAGCAGAGTATCGATGCGAGGATCCCTTTCTCACAGCTTAGAGCTTTTTTCAGTCTGTAAACTATGAAGCAACTGATGTTCCTGCATAATTTCATCTTTGGGTTTGGACATAAGGGAAAGACAACTTTAATCCTGCCCCTCAGATAGAAAGAAGGAACTGTAAATCAACAGTGGACATATCAAGCCTACAAAGGAATCCTTTCTGCCGGTTACCCACCATATACTTTGGGGACAGTATGCTCTTTGCCTGTTCCTGGGCCCTAGCTGATGGCAGGAGGGGACAGCATTTGCCCTTTAGAAAAAAATTAGTTTTTGTCTGATACTGGATTTTCACCATGTCCTGCACATGGAATTGAGAGTATCAACACTTAACAACTATCTTCACAACCATTGCAAATATGTGCACCCCATTGGAGCTTAGATGATGCTAGAATGAAACTTTCCTTTCCTTCTCTTTGCAGTAGCAATATCAGGGCATATTTAACCTTGCCTTTGCATTGGAAAATGTTAATTTATGGCAAGACCTGCACTCTGCACCAAATTAATTCCAAAATTCTGGTGAATATTAGGGTTAATATCATAGCCATATCCTGTCCCCATAGATAGCATAAAAACCAAGTATCTTCAGGCTTTGAAACACCTAATTCTGTTCAATAAGCCATTCTGAACAGATAATGGATTTAGCAGAAGACTCAGCTTCAGATCAATACCAAGCATTTATATCTGATTTTTGAATTTTAGCAGTAGTTCCATAACCTTTTCCTCCCTCTGATGCTCTTTGTCCAACACTCATAAGTAACCTCAAACCACCAAAATTGTATTTTTCAGCACTTTTTTTTGCATATTGAGGTGATTCTTAGGAATTAAGTAATAAAAACCTAAAAGAGGACTTTTGGTGAATAGGAACTAATTTTACTTCAGTTTTTTATGATGGATGTTACTTTACTGCTGAAATCTTTGCTTTGGCTTGTTGATGAAAATTTCCATAGTACTGGCTTAAATTTAATATGAATCTGAAACATGTATTTCATCTTTCGATAGTTCAGAATTTATTTTACATTCTATTTGTTATACAGCACACTACTATGAAGTTTTTGCCTAACACTAGGTTAATAAAAATGAAAATCTGCTTGTTAAAAGGAGATTAGAGTGTTTTTAAGATCACAAGCAGTTTTTTCCCTTCTACTTTGTCACCTGCCTGTCCCTAGTAATGATCAAGTACTGAGTAGTAGCTTAGAGTAATAAGAGTAGCAGATAAAAAAAACCCCTTAAACTCCACCCCCACCCCAAAAAAATCCCCAAATAAAAAAATACTGTTAGCATTTTGAAGAACGTAAGTTGTTTTCCTGAGGGTAATGTGTGGTTCTCTGTTACTCACCAGAAGTACCATGAACAGCAGCAGAAGTGCCTCTGGATTTATTAGTTAGTCTTCCAGGTCCTGTAAAACTACCACAGAATTGCTGAGGAAACCTATCATGCTCTCTGTAATATTTGCACAGTAAAGCAGAAGAAATGAGAGTTAATCCTATTGACCCCAAGGTTCTCCTCCTTGCATTTGAAAATGCTCCAGGTTCTCTAATACTTAATTTAATTCAAGAGCAGATTACAAAGGCTTTTTACTATTACTGCCATTCTGAATAGAAATGAAGGTGGTTCCATTACTGCATTTGATAATATTTGGGAAAATTTTCTGCGACTTGTTCTTAAGCCTTGATTTTTAGATTAGAGGGGATCTTGTTTCAGCAAAGGCATTTGAATGCTTCTTTCTTTCCTTAATCTGAGGAGGTGATGCTGCCTTGTTTACAATACCAACTCATCCCAGAAGTTTTCTAGTTCTTGAGTGTGTATCTAGGGTTAGTTAATACTTGGAAGTTTGCAAGATTTGTTATGGTGTCATGTTTTCCATGTTTTCTCTCTTTTAAGGGTAAAATACTAAAATAAAAAATTTATTTTCCATTTTCATTTAATTGATTGTGTTTTTTAAAAACATGTTAAACATGAAGAATGTAGTACTTATCTAGTCTTTATTCTGGAGGGGGCTGGTAGATTCTTGTAATTTTAGCATCTTGTTTCAAATTTTGTATTCTATCAAATTTCTGCAATATGGTGCTGAAACTTTGTATGAAAAATGTCTGTATCCAGACATTTAACTGAATCCAGACAAATAACTGAATTTCCCTTTTGGATGCTTCAACCAAGACAGCAAAGCTATTTCCAATAATAACAGTAAGAGAAAACACCAGAGACCTTTCCTTAGATGCTGCAGGTTCCCTGTGGTATTTGATTAGGCAATAGATATTTGGTTTGAAGCTGGGATTTGGGTTAGCCATGTGAAAATCCCCCCAAATGTGGCCAAGACACAAGCTTTTAGACCTTTGAGGACTAGTATGAAGAAGAATAAAATGAACTTGAGAAACAGTAGTCATTATCTGCCACACTGTTTTCCCTTTCTGAGTGCTGAAATAAGCATTCCTAATTCATGCTCTTCATACTCTCTATTTTTGTCCCACATAACTGAGGTATGTTTTTTTGGAGTCAATGGTGTTGGTTGATATTCTTTGATTTAAGGTAGAGATAAGTTCTCCCTTTCTCTCTTTCTTCTTTTCCTGTCTAGACTGATGAATTATGGTTTGTTCTGAGGCTTACAGTAAAGCACAGTATCCATCCCTTCATTCTTCCTCTACCCCCTTGCAGTGAGAACCTGCAGAGTGCCTACCTGGAGGAAACATTCTGTTGATATCTGGTAGATAGATGGGGAAAAAAGTTTTCACAGAGCATTCACTTCAAACACTGTGCATCAAAAGACAACTGAAAGACAGGCTGAAGATCCAAGATCTGTCTTCAGCAGATGTCTTCTAGCAGGAAAAAGTCACCTTTTTCATCACGGAAGAAGACACAAAAACATCTTGTTAAAAGGTCTCTAGAGAAGTGCATTTTCTCTTGTCCAAAACCTGTGAAGCAATAATTGTATTACCCAAACAAAAAGTTCTCAATTTACAAAGCAAAAAACAGCCCAAATCAAAACCAAACCAAAACCAAGCAAACAAAAAAAAAGGCAAAAGGAAAAGCAAAGCAAACCAATAAACAAACAAAAAAACACCCCTCAAAACCCAAACCCCACAACTCCAGAAACCCCCTGAAACCCCCCAAACCTTAGCCTAAATAAAAACATTAAATGTACCATACCTATTTGAGGTATCCTGGGTAGCTGAGAAAAGGAGAAGTATAGTTTGGTCTCCTCGAATGTGATAGAAATTTGTCAGGTTGTCAGTTATCTGGCAACCTAGAACTATGCGGGTTAACCCAGGGTTATCTAGGTCAATCTAGGACATTAAATCAAGTAAGAATTGTTCAATTGAAATTTGAGCCTGTATAGTTTGTCTCTTTAAAGGTCTCCTTAGTACAAGATATATCTATGATTTCTTTCTTGTAAATGAATCCAAATTCCACCTACACCTTTAGATCTCTACCTGTTTTATGTCTCAAGAGAAGGTTGCTTTGTCAATTACATCAACCACATGCTTGCTCCCATCTGTCTCAAAGTTTTATTTCAACTGAATCTATAGCATCAGTTTTGACATCCCCTTGTTACAGAACCATAACCATCATGCGATCCCTAGGCTTGGTTTAGAAATATATTAGCCCTCTGAGACCTAACTTTAAACTAAATTAAACCAATGTGTCTTAATGTCAATTCTGAATACCTCTTAAAAAATTATCTTGCTTCTGTGTTTTTTGATTTTCTGAAGCCACCCTAAAGCTTAAACTAAAATCATGATTCAAATGAGTTCAGGAAATCCATTAAAGTATGCTGTCTTTTCCTTGTCTGAAGTTCATTTGTAAACCAAATTGCAAAAGAAACAAAAAATCCCCCAACCAAAACAAATCCCCCAGAATTTTCTATCTGTTAAAATTTTAAGTGCACATAAATCTTTAGCTGAAGTTTTGTAGTTTAGCAGAGTTTAGGGCTAGTGAAAGTCCACTTAAAAGATTGGAGAATGAAAAGTACTTTTATCCCTGTGCTTAATATGACATCTGTCTTCAGCTCAACCTAAAGGTCTCTTCTCAATGAAATTGAAGACTTTGTACTGTCTGTATCTGATACCCATGAGAATTGCTCAAGCTGTATCTGCTTAAGCTTTATCCTGAAGTATTATTTTTTGTTGAAAATGCAATTTAAGAAGATTATTGGTAATTCTGAAACCTAATACTAAGATTTATTATAAAGCAAGATCTGTTTTATGTGAGGATCCAGAGTAATCTCAGTCTTACAACTAACAAAATGGTTCAATTCACAGTGCTCTCACCTCTACCTGAAAAGCTGCTCTTGACAAAGTTTTGAGGGTTAACCCCAGTAGGCACAGCCTCACACAGCTGTTTACCTTTCCTCCTTCTTTCTCCAAAAAATGGGATGCAGGAGAGAATCTGAAAAGTAAAACTGAGGAATCTCATGAGTTGAGACAAAGTTTAATAGGTAAGGCAAAAGCTATTCATGCAAGCAAAGGGAAGCAAGGAATTCATCCACCACTGCCCATGGGCAGCCAGGAGTTCAGCCATCCTGAGAAAAGCAGGGTTTTCTCACTGGGGAAGACAAATGTCTTAATTTCAAAATTTTTGCTTCCTTCTTCCTGCAGTTTTTATTGCTCAGCGTGATGGTATATACCTCTGGTCAGCTAGGGTCAGCTCTCCCAGCTGTGCTCTCTCCCAACTGCCTGTGCACTCTCAGCCTCCTTACGAGTAGGCTGTGACAAAGAAAAGGACTTGACATTGTATAAATCCTGCTCAGACATAGCTAAAGCATCAGTGTGGTACCAACCCTGTTTTCAGCATGAAATCCAAAACAAAGCCCCATATATGCTATGAAGAGAATGAATTCCATCTCAGCTAAAACCAGCAGACAGACTTAATATTAGTCTCCTTGTGCATTTATGTGACTGAAGCCTAATAAACATAGGTCAGACTTCTTTGGCAGTAAAATTTTATCACCTCTGTTCAAATTGGCTCTTTCAAAACAAGCTGGACTGAGAAAACTCCAATAAACACTTTGTTTTCCTATGCTTAGCCTGAAGGTAGCTCAACCAGGCCTAGCATGAATGCTGGCCTGATTTACCAGCCACGTGTCCCCTCACTAGTTAGATAGGTTTAGCCTCTGATTTTCTTCAGTAACTTGTTGAGTTCCATAGGACTTCTGGGATTAATCAGAAGAGAAAAACCCCTACATTCAGCCTGTTTTTCTGTCACTAAGACCAATGGTCTCATCGATCCAAACTGTAAACCAAGATTAAATACAATGCAGTCTTTCCCCCTGTACAAATGGCAAAAAGCTCAGGTAGATACAGCCATCAATTTTCTTTCTGAAATATTCCATAATAATCTTCACTCTTCACGGATCTAAGTTACTGATCAGGCAATCAGAACCATGTCTGAAAGAGGAATAGGTCTCTTATTATCTGCCCTTAAATTTTAGTAAAAAATCTTTCTAGGATCAATCAATAAACAGAGATCTCTCAGCTTCTGCATTGTCAACTTGTAATCTCAGCATAATGATGAATTTTTTCAAAGGTCATGTAACTGTACCTGATTTGGAAAATAATTTCTATCAGCTAGCATTATATCTGTAAACTTTAATAGACCCAACAGTAAATTTGAATGAGTAGAGCTGAATTAGAAAGACAGTCTAACTCTGGTTTAAAATTTAGACCAAAATTAGGGTTAATCAACTATATTTAAATTAATACCAGCAATAGCATATCAGCTCCTGCTGTCACCACTCTTCATCTCTCTTTTTCAGCTTTTACAGAATAATTGGTAATACACCTGCAAGCTACTTTCCTGAATGTTCTGCCTAACCATAATCATAAACTGGACAAACCTGTTTTCCCTGGTACGAAAATTCTATGATGACCTGTCATCATCCCTTATAGTTGAAGGTTTTTGCAGGTGTTTGGACTAGACTTTAAAAACCTGAATTCTAACACTCCTAAATGTATCTTTGATCAGTAAGACAATTAGTACTGTAGTAATGGAAGTAAGGCCCTGACATAATTTTTTAGTCTTTCGAGATCTGGAGACCTTCCAGGAGGTGTGAGAAATATAATTTATTTAAATAGTACATCAAATTCTCATTCTGATGACATCTTGACGCAGCTGGTGAGTGAGCCTACCAGAGGCTGTGCCCTGCTAGGCCTGATGTTTATGAGCAGAGAAGGGCTGGTGGGAGATGAGGTGGCCAGAAGCTGCCTTGGGCACATCGAATATGGAATGAGAAAGTTTTTGATTCTTGATGAAGTATGGGAGGGAATCAACAAAACCTCTACCTTGTCCCTATATTCTTGGTACTGTCAAGGCTTTACCTCAGGTGTTGTGTCCATTTCTGGGCCCCTCACAACAAGAAAGACATTGAGGGGCTGGGAACTTGTCCAGAGAAGGGCAACAGACCTGGTGAACGGTCTAGGGAGCGAGTCATAAGAGGGTCAGCTGAGGGAACTGGGGTCATTTAGCCTGGAGAAAAGGGGGTTGGGCGGAGACCTTATCACTCTACAACTGCCTGAAAGGAGGCTGTGGCCAGTTGGGGTTTGTCTCTTCTCCCAGACAACTACCAACAGAAGGAGAGGAAATGGCCTCAGGATGACACAAATGACATTCAGGTTGGACATCAGGAAGAATTCCTTCGCCGAGAGTGGGGTGAAACATTGGAACACGCTTCCCAGGGAGGTGGTGGAGTCACCATCCCTGGAAGTGGTCAAGAAATGATTGGGTGTGGCACTTTAGTGCTATGATTTAGCTGATGTGGTGGTGATCAGCAAAAGATTGGACTGTGATATCGGAGGTCTTTTCCAACCTTAATGATTCTGTGATTCTATTCCAAGCAGTCAAGCTGATAAATGTGCTGTCCTGCTTGAGGCATACCTCATTTCACCCTGGAACTATCTGCAGAAGTAATTAGCCAACAGAGCCCTGGAACCTTTACCCTAGGATTCTGACCTTAAACCTTGAAGTTTATATTAATTATAGTTAAGATATCTACACACGCAGCAGGATAAATAACTGCATGTTACCATTAGCTCTTGTTTTCTTTATAGTAAGATTCCTGAATAGATCATAAAACTAATTCTTCAATATAAGTTTTCCCAAATGCTAACCCTATTTATAAGACTTACCTGATGTAAAACATAAAATAGAAAGCATATCCTCATAAGAAACATTATTCAACTTTTGTAGGTTCATCAGTTAAAAAAGCATTTGCATATGTAGTCCTAATCTGATTGTAATTCTAATCTGAGTCTTAGTTTATAACACCTGCAGAAACAGTAACAAGAGTTCAATTCTTTAACCTCTGTAGAAAATGATTTAGAAACAACAAAACAGCTCTGCAACTCACGTTTTTTCATTCCTTCAGTTTTATCCTGACTTTTAATTAAAGTGAGAAGTATGTAACTTCAGAGTCCACTTTATTACTAGACCCCAATTTTATACTCCTCCAGGCCCCTCAAAATTCAAAAGGAGAGACAATTACTCAGTTTATGATCTGACTTTCAGTCTTTTGCGAAAGCCCAGCCTTAGACACTGACCAGGCAAACCTGTTTGCATTGGACTGTTAACAATAGTTAGTCTCTATAGATTTCAGCCCTCTTTTGCTTGGAATCCTGGGTATTCAACATCAAACTGGCTGTAGAACATACCATTACAAGTGATCTTATCCAAGCCTTAATCTCAGAACTGACCTTTATGATGGATTGGTGAAGCCAGCTTGTTTAAATTGGGACCTTAACATGCAATCTATTAAGAGGCCAGGGCTCATGTTGTCTTTCATCTGATCTATAAAGTCTAGGCTAGCATTTATCCTTGTTTTATCCCTACAGATTTTCCAAGATCCACAAAAACTTTCAGACCACCACACTGAAGACTTAACCCAAATTTTTATTTTAGCAGTGGTCTTAATCATTCATCAGATTCGTTTACTTAGCCATGTAACCCTTTCTTTCTTAATTGCTGTATGTAGGCAACTTTTGCAGTGTGCAGAGACATGATAAGCAGGAAACATCTTTGAGCAATTACTGGTTGGATAAAGCACAAAATAGATATCTAACATGAGTAAACTACACTGGTAAGCTCATGAACCTGGTATTTCCCAAGCCTTTGCTAACCAGTGCAAATGCTGGCCCCTCTTGTGCCTTTCAATTGGATCATCCTCACTCTTTTTGAGTTTGTATTTTCAGATCCTCCCTTTTTCTTTAAGGTTCTATCTGTTTTGGGCCAGTCATTTTATTTTCCCTCCTGAGCTCCTGATCTGCCAACTATTACCATTTGAGCAATTATATTTGTCTTTTTCTCCTTACCTTGCTGGACTTCTTGCATACTTTCTCACTTTACAAGATTTTTCTCAGTAAAACTGAGCCAAGGTCACACTGCACTAACGTTCCCAGATAGAAGTTGGATCACAGACATTGAAGTCCTGCTGCAGCAGAAGGTCAGCAAGATTTTTGAGTGTGCCAGGAAGTGTCAGTGTTCTTGTGGGAGCTCTGTCGAATGTGTCAGTACATATAACTCCTTGATGTGACTGCTAAACAGTAATTCTAACCCTAAAATGAGACCAACAGCATCTCATCAGACAAAAGAATCAGAGAAATTTTTGACATCTGCTCTTATTGAATGATGCCAACATTTCAGGTTTCACCAACAGAGTTATTCATATTATGCTTTCTTATATAGTACTGACAGCTCTAAACATAATGATAAATCAGGAATTCGTCCCTTTTTTGTACCAAGATTGTATAATTAGTTCTTTTCACATTATTTTTCATCTTAAATATGTATTAACCATTAGTCAAAAAAATCTTCAGCCTGCATTTTCTCAAATTTTAATGCTAATCCCAGCTATCAGAGAGCAGACTGACCTTCAGGATAAGATACCTGAACCAGCTGGGACCAGGTCTTAACTTGCTCTTTGAACTCAGGTCTTAAATTTCCTAAACTTATCTGAGCACTAATTCTAACCTGCACTGATACCTAATCTGGGAGTGGATCAGGTTACCTCACTGACAGTTATTAGTACTGGCATATCAAGACTTGGTCCTGTAAAAGTCAGCTGGAAAAACAAGAGTTTATCCCATTTTTCAAATTTTAACTCTTTCCATAACTGTAATCTTAATTCAATTTGCATTTCAGAGAGTGTTTTGTAATCAGATATAAAGGTAAAAAATATGCTGTGGGAGCTTGTAAAACAGGTGGTTCTCTCAAGGATTTGACTGAGCAATGATGGAGCACATGTGAATGTGAAAGGTTTGTAGATGATCTCCAGAGGTCCCTATCAACCCCAGCAATTCTCTGATTCTGTATTATGGGCATCACAAAAATCAAAGTGGGCAACGCTGGATACTGAAGTTCTGTCACCATTGTGACCTTTTCTGTTACCAGATGATACTTCCTGATTAGACAACTGTTTAATCCAGTTTAATCTAGTAGAGAGGTTTTTAAAAAAACCCTACAGTTCTCTTGTCTAGATAAAAACTTCATTATGCAAATTTGGCTTTCTAAATCTGGTAACTGATAGTAGTGGGATTACTGGAACCTTTTGTTTGTTTGGTGGGGTTTTTTGTTTTATTTTTGTTGTTGTTGTTTAATATTTAAAAAAATTATTTAAAATATTTAAAAGACAAAAAAAGTCTTGGCTATTTGTAAAAATAGAATCAATATAAAGTAAAATGAAAATAACTCTACATAATTTCTTAACTCTTGAATAAGAGATTTGACATACAAGAGCACCTGGATAATAATGTTTCCTAATCTCTAACTTTCAGCAATTCTATGGGCTGTGGTCAGTATGGATTCCTGAAAGGTGTTTCTGTCCCATGATACATTTCTGGGACATGTGACTGTCTCATAACTGCTAAATTTAATGCAGCATTTTTTATGAGGAAAGTCAAAGTCTTTTTTCTTTCCTTCAGACTAAATATTCTGAAATATTTTCGTTTTGTAGTCAGTATTTCAACTTTATGTCTATACATAATATATAGTTGTATCAATATTGACTAAACTAATAGCACTCATTACCAGCAAAATGGCCAATAAACGAGGAATTGATCGGTTGTTTCTTCAAGAATCTAAACTGATGAGAGTCAAGTATAATTATTGTACAACCTTATTTACATACAAGGAAGGGGATGAATTTCTGCCTCCTGAGCCAAGAAGGAACAAATAATACAAGCTAGTTTTTTTGTTCAGAAATACAGATATGGCTTGTAGCAATCCCTACTACTTTCTTTCTGCTTTCTTTCTCTCAGACTGCCAATACTCTTTGACTCTGCAAAAGTTCTGAGCCAGAGAAACAGCTTGTCTCCCTTCCTTCAGACAGTACAAGTCCTGCTAACACAGCATAGTCTATCTGGTAAATCAGTTATGAAATAAGTGCTGGTAGACCGTTGCTCCAAAGTTCTCTGAAAACAGAATCAGCTTTAAACCTAGAATCTGCACCAGTGTTGCCATACCACTCTATAGATTTCAAATGCACAAATTAAAAAAGAAATCAACAGTAATGTTCTTAAATAATTATTGTAGAACAAGATGAGTAAGTAGGAAAAAGCAAGGTATTGGAAAACTGGGAAAGGTGCAGTATAGTAATCAGCTGAGGAAGACCCATCGTACTAAATGACAAGTTTGTAGGGCCTGCCAGTTACTTTCTATGAGTAGGCAGATGTTTGAATATTTTGAATATAATAGAGCTATGTAAACTGGGCTATTTGCTCAGATTTATTTTTAATACTGTCCTTTTTAATGGTTGAATAAAACCTAAAATATAGTAAGCACAACCCATGGACATTTACCTACCTTCCTTTTTCATTATCAGCCACCAAAGTCTCACTTTGTTTCCTGTCCCTGAACATATCAAAGTTGCAATTTCTTGAGCAACTTGCATTGTAACAGAAATAAGGCTAAGAAGAAATTTTAGTGAAATAAGATGTTTATTGGGAAGCTCCTATTTGACTGTATGAACTTCAACACCCCAGAGGCTTATTTAAAGTCTTGTAGGCCTTCACACATGGTGTGTGTTTAGATATATCTATAGATATATATAAAAAACTAAAAGTACCTATTGGATTGGCAAGTCATTGCCTCCAAATACAAAAAAGTTTTTCACGTACTGTTTTCTTGTTTTTATATTTAACTTGAAGTAGCAAGTGATTAGTCACCTGTACAGCATAATGTGAGCTTGTTGTAAAATTATCTAGTGTATAGCTACAAGAAAACTGGCATATCTGTGAAAGAGAGAAGAATTTTTCATCTTCCCAGTTAATGATCTTTTTTGTAGTTTGATATTGATATAGAACAGTTAAACATACATCCTTAGGAAAAAAAATCCAGCAAAAAACCAAACCAACTACCAGAAACAACCTTTTTGCTATTTATGTCTATAAAGTGGCATTAACATTCAGTTTTTGGGTGCAACAATGATGTAGACACAGAAATATCATATAGAACAATAACTTATTTTGAAAAGCTCAAATTCATGCCATCCAAAAAGAAATAGCCTAAATAAACACATGTAAGATTTTGTTGAAATTTCTTCATTTTAGGATTGAGGCATTGTGAATTCAGATGTAATCGAGTCCTAAAACTGGGGTACTTAAGCTACCAAGTTTGGTGTTTACTGAATAACTCAAGTTCCCTCCAGTGCAAAAGAAGTTCTATTTATGTTAAGTCTGGCACACAAAACAAAATAATAATAAATTGAAAGTGACAACTCTTTTTAGATTAACTGGAAGCAGACTGTGAGAAAACTTCCATTCTTCATGGACTGGGATAATAAATATTCCTTGCTGGCTCTTTATTTTTTACCAGTTCCTGTTCAAGATTTGTGATTACTAAAATGATATTATAGAGAGTATAGATAAGATCGTATATTTTTCAGCTTTTTCTGTAGAGCTGTATGGGTATTTTCCATGATGCTTTTTTGAAGCACCTTCAAACAAGGTTATCTATATCACAATCATGAGGAGAGGTTGTCAGAACCTGCAGGGTTTCTGGGAGACCGCAGGCTCATAAGGTGAACTGGAAAGAAAATGAGAAAAAGTTCAGTTTGTGTGTGTTAGTGGGGTTTCTTTGGAAGATGAATTAACACTAATATTTTCTTGTCTGGAATTTTCTGAATTTGAAAATTGGCATTTCTGTTAATAACCTGCAAAAAGACAAGTTGTAGCCGAAAGTGCTTTTGAAGAGAGCTCTTCCTTGATTTTCCTCAGGCTTGATCCCTAGGACATGTTATTTTTCTCAAATCACAGCTGTCCATCATAATGTTTTTCTTTGTCGTACATGATCTATCAAGTTTGATGTTGTCAGTAATACAGAGTTGTATGGAATTTACTAGTAGACTGCAATATTTACTCCATTCACTTAAACAGCAGTAGTACACAGATATACTGCCTTGTTTATCTGTACGGTTTTTTACCGCTAGGATATATCCAGGAAGTATATAGCTGTGGCAATTGTTGTCATGTATTTCTAGAGATAAGTTTTTCAACATTCAAACATGGCTATCATTTGAGACAAGTACACACAAATTACCATGATTTAGTGTATACTTCTACATAATCACATTTTTCAAGGTCTCAGCTTTTAAGCTGTCTGCCCCCTTCAAGCCCTTACATTTATATATTTCCATGATGTAGACCTCACTGTTGTAGCATACCAATGTAAATCCAAAGTAACGTCATTAAAATCAGTGGTGGTAGATGAGAAGAAAATTATTGTGAGAGATGACTCTGCTGTATACCTACAATATTTTTTATATGTGGGAGGTATAGGACATGTCAGCACTATCTTAAATTGATGTTTGTATTTTATATTCATATGCCATTACTGCTGCTGAGAATAAACTTCTCTGCCCTCTTCCATGCTGCATCATGCACCATGAATGCAAACTAATTGCAGTAGTAGTGGTAGGCTGTAGAAATATATGTATTATATATATGTATCTAAAATGTGTATTGTAGGATGGGAAGGCATTCCCAAAATTTAAGATTGGAGGAAGCCCATGTACTTGAACCAGGACTTTGGCAAACCTCAGAGTGAGTTTTTGCTATTGTTTGCAATCCAATCTTCCCTCTAAGTAATGCTAAGCATTTATGCTTTAGGGTGCTATAGCCTGGTCACAGTGAGATCATGAAGTAGTCATTCCGTGCAGCAACAGAAAGAGAACTAGGGGGGTAGGAAGAATGAGATGCTGGAAAATAATTTGTTATTTAACTTTGAGGTAGTATAGTCTTCCTTAGGACTTCTGTTTCAAGCCATACCAATGACCATACCATTCCAAGAAGTGGATCTTGAAAATGGGTCTGTGGTTCTTGCTGAAAATCATTCCATTGGCAAAAAAAAAAAAAAAAAAGGCAATCATGCATTTCTAGCCTGCTGTGCAAGATGTGCAATACTTAAGTGGAAATCTGATGACAGACATGGGTTAAGATGGCAGATGCAATTTCAAGTTGTGTAATGTGTTCTAATGTAATTTTTTTAAAACCAGCAGGAACTTACCTGAATAATATATGCTTTGTGATGAATAATATAGCAAGGGAATGGCAGAGAACACCTGAAAAAAGATATGGTAGTGTGTTAACTGACATAATGATACAAGTACTAGACGCATTTCCACCTCCATGAGGAGAGTTTTCTAAAGTTCATGGAGTTTGAGGATCATTCTGACACGTATCTCAGGCCAGAGAGATTAATTTCCCTGTGTGATCCTGTCTTGGTTTAAGACAATTTAAGGGGAGCACACTCTAAAATGAGTCATCTTCCCTTTCAGTCTTAGCCAATCCCTTTTCACCAATAAGGAGAGACAAATGTGAGTTGATATAAGTGAAAAAGTAACAGTTTACTTAAAAATGAAACAGCAACAGGTGAAAAATAATAGTGATAATCACTAATTATATAGCTGCTGAATCTCTCTGACTCCCTGGGAACAAAGAGAAACAAAATGGTGGAGAAACCTCTCCCCCAAGATGGTGCGCTCCAGAGATGACCTTGTGGCCCAGGAGACAAAGGCACAAATGGCGACAAACGCTTCCCCCAGGATGGTGCCCTGAGCAGACAACCACACGGCCCAAGAGACAAAGGCAAAGGCGGCAGACCAGTCCTGCTGGGCTCAGCCTTCCCTCTGGACAGAAAACTGGGAAGGCAGGTTTTGAAGCACTTCTGGTGGCAGATGGGGGGTGCTGACATTGTCTAGGAGCTCCAGCCTCGCGGTATCAGCCTCCCCAGGTCGTGGTGGTGGCCACGGCTGTGTGGGTGTGGGTGTGTATGGGTGTGTGTGGGGTGTGTGTGGGGGTGTGTGGCTGTGTGGGGGTGTGGGTGTGTGTGTGGGTGTGTGTATGGGTGTGTGTGCGTCCGTGTGTGGGTGTGCGTGTGGGTGTGTGGGTGTGGGTGTGTGTGTGTGGGTGTGAGCTCAGTGCTGCTGGTCGCTGGACTCCTGCTGCTCACTGGACTCTGCTGGCATTGGTGCTAGGGTCACTGCCTCCATGCAGGGAGGAAGAGAATGGACCAGTCAAGCACTGAGTAATAGTGGCCTGGCCCCAACCAGCTCCACACTGGGGACAGGTGGTGTGAAATTCACCCTGAAACGCTTTTGGATTGCAAAATCCAAACCTCTTGGGTTGCTGGTGTTGCTACTCAGAGACCTGCCTGAAACAACCTCCTCCAGAGCCCAGAGAAAAACAAAAGAAGGCTTCTGCCTTGCGCTGTCCCACCTTCTGTGTGAGAACAAAAGAGAAATGCAAGAGGTTTCTGCCTGAGTGACCCTGACCTTAAGAAGGAGCTGGTGCTACCTGACCTCCTCAGGTGTTTCTGGCTGGTGGTCTTCAAGAGACAGTAAAAGTTGTGGGCATATGACAGTAGCACAGATAGCTATGGAATACTATAACATTTTGGGTTACCCAGGACAGATCCCTACTCTTTAAATTTAATAATGACAGAATTCTAGTAATTACAGGAAAGTAACTGCAATACTTCATATACCTTGTGTAGAAAGAGAATTTCTTTCCCAACCAGGATGGGTGGAAAGGTACAGGCTTGGCTGAAGGATTCAACAGAATTGTAAAATTTTGATAGATGTGGTAATCACACACAGACTTTTAATAGGAGTAGAAACATCTTAAAAAGAAAGCCACAGAAGCAATAGAGAAGTAAAAAGAATAAGAATCTTCATAAATAAGAGAAATGTCTCCTTTTAAAAGTGTGGCTCATATAAAGCATATAGATGGGATCTGGTTCTGGAAAAGTGATTTCTTCAAAGCCATGCATAAATGCATGTGAAATACTAAGGAATCCATGTATGTGACATACTTACAGCATTATAAACATTGCCATGCACAAAACTGTGACCCTAATCTTTGCTAAAAGCACATACCATTCGCCTGTAACTACTGCTTAAATGAATGAACCTGCACACAGCCAGCAATGCATCAGCCAAGCCCTTGTGACTAGGCTCTGTGGTGGATGGAATCTGAATAAATCAATAAGACATAAATTAATGATTTTCAGGCATATGTAGTTTTATGGCGGTTGCATTACATCAACCATTCACCACTGTTTTTTCATGTGGATTGTCTCAATCACTTGTGTCTTGCTTAAAAGATGTGGTAATGCCTTTAGAATATGGCCTGTCTTCCTGTAGGATCAGTCCAGAGGGACTTTGATGCTGCTTGTAGGTATCACTGAGTTACAGACAGCTGATAACATTAACACTGCTGAAATGACTGAATGGTAAGAGCTGTATGTAGAGTTTTGCTCAGCTCCTTGCATACTCAATGTATAGTTATCATCAGCCCTACCTCTTTGATGTTTGGCCGTTTGACCTGTGGTTACTACACAGTTGGCCACAAAGAGGCAGCAAAAACTGAAGATAAATGATAAAATTCTGGTCTTGCTGATTTAGGAATACAGTTGCATCTGATGAGAGTATGTACATTTGCAAAGACTGTGCTAGTGAATAAACTTTCTTCCCCAGTGTTTTTTACCCTCTATTCTTACTCAGGGATATATTTATCTATTTTCTGAAATATGAAAAGGAACAGTAGTTCCTTTTAGGATGAGAAAACAAAAAGCTAAAGATCCTCAGGATCTCTAGTGTCTTCTACTGAATTATACACCAATAATATTCATTGCATGAAAAATCCTTGAACGGCTATGGTCAAATGACTGTCTTGGCTGTAACACAACAGTACAATCCAGGAGTAGAGAAAAAAGCCCTTCAGTTCTTCCAGGGTGACAGACACCATGATGCACTGTTTAACACTGTTTTTTTAGAGTTATATTTTTCCTTATGGCAGGACATATATGTTATCATGCCAACCTCACCCCATCAGGAGTCCATCAGGTCTCATATAAATTTTGGATCTGGGTCTGCCAGCTGCAGCTGCTAGAATCATATTCCAGTTATGATCCCTGTGAGCTTGCTGGTGGTGGAAATGGACTAAGACTGCATGATCTGAATCTGTTCCTTTTTCTAGCCAAGATTAAAATGGGCTAGTCTTGGCCTTTTAATTTACAGAAGCATTCTGGAAAGAAAAACAATGGAAAATCCCAATGAACTAGGAAGGAATAAATTCTCTCATAGGTTGGCCATGAACTGGAGAGAAGCACTTCTAGAACTTTCTAAATTGCAAGACAAAAGAGAAAGGAAGAGCCTGGCACTGAAAATTGGACAAAGATGTGAGAAAAAAGACAAAGGATATTGATATCTAGTACTTGATAAAACATGAAGATGACACAGATAGAACTGGTGGAAAAGGAGGGTGAATAAAAAGCAACAAAGAAGAAAAATTTAAAAATATGTGGACAGAAAGAAAAAATAGAAAAAGAAAAATGCAGGCAAGGAGTTGAAATGAGTTGTACAGATAAGAATACAGAAGGGAAGAAATAAACTAAGAAAAGGAAAGCTGAACAAGACCACAGGTCCTAAGGGTCATATGCATTCTGTTTCTACAGGATGGTGCTGCATCAGTACTGGCAAGACTGCCTGATGGAGGGGGAGATGTCTCAAAGGTCTGTGCATTCATAGGATGCAAGAGAAATATGTAAACTCCTTGTGACACCCGAGGTGAAAAAAGGAAGGGAAAAGGCAGCGTATTTATCCAAACTCATGACTTTCAAAGTATGTACACAGATGACTGCCAAATTAATAGATATGAGCAAAAAAAAAAAAAAAAAAGTTGAAAGTACAGCTAAACTAGCATGCTCGATGTTTTATTCCTCTGATGCAGGTTTATGCAAGATTGAAAACTTGGCCAAGGAAATTCCAACTTAGGTAACTGAAAAATATAATTTACTTACAATTTTTATTGTGTAAGAACTATGTATTCTAGTCAGCAGGGCTTAGATAATAATTTCTAACCTTCTGCCTTTATCCAGAATGGCTGTCACCATCTTGACTCAAATATTTCCTTTGACCTCCACAGTGGCCTTTGCTATGGGAGAGTTTACAGACATGAGAGAAGAGACTTGACAACACTGTCACGAATTCCTCCCAATCCTGAACTCCAGTGATTCTTTGAACCAGAAACCTTCTTTTGGCATGGACAAGTGTTACTTGTTGGTTTGGCCATGCTTATGACCTATTAAAGGTCTGCTGTCAGAATCTATTTCAATTCTTCTGCCATTCCTTGTAGCTAAGTTTTATTCCTCTGTGAAGAGGAAGTCTTCATGAAGAGACAGCAAAGAAAGAACCTTTGCACCAACCTTTGATACCATTTACATACTGGGAAATGCTTGCCATGTAATTCTGCAAGTCAGTGGAGGCAGAGTGTTGCAAAGTGCTTGTATGGAGCATATACTAAATAGATAATAATTTAAAATTGTTCATGGTTCCAGCAGTTGCTTGTTTTTATTTTCCTAAGTGTTATTGCAAATATGGTGAAGAAATGTTAGAAAATTGCATAAGAAACAAATAACTACCTGAATAAAAGATAAAATGGACAGTTTGAGAGGAAAGAGTGAGTCCACCAGTGCAAAGAATGTCACGAGTAAGAATAATATTGAAAGATGGCAGCTGCAGTAAAAAGAAACTTTTCGAAACAGTATGCTGAGGCAGTGCTCCAGCTCTGGCTCAGAAGGAAGTGTGTTACTTACTGAATTATGAGCAACATTCTGTTCAACATCCCATTTAAAGATGGTATTTTCTCTTTGCGCTGCAAAGAGAACAGAAGCCTTGCAGTAAAAAAAGTGTTTTCTTCAGCTGAATTGCCATTGGTAGACTGTTAAAATGTTGTTAAAATGTTCTAAGGCATACATTTCCTTAAAGATAATGTAAAAGATTTTTAATTTTACAATATGTATGAAATTACTGTGGAATTTGAGTTGATGCTGATCACACAGAATGAATATGAGATGTAAAGGCAATCTTAGAAAAACAGAAGTCAAAAAAAAGGACGTAGATGTGACAGAGAGCTTGGGAGAGGAGAGGTTCAGTAGATGGACTTGAGGCCTTTGCCATGACACAAGGAAAAAATGGTCAGAAGGAGTTTGGTTCATCCCATTTCATCCTCTGCTGTCTGCATTCTGATCTTCAGAAAACAGTAGAATGGGGGCATGTGGTACTCTAAAGTAATCTGTTGCTTTAAGTAAGATACCTAACTTTAAATGGTGAGCCAGTCCAGTATAGAAAACATGCTGACAAATCTACATTCTAATGCATTATGACTCTGTGGAAAAATATATGGAAACACTGCTTAAAATGAACTAGAAAATGACAATATAGTAGCCACTTCACCTATGTAAGATAGAAAAATTTGTATGTACTGCAGAGAAATCTGTTCTATATGTAAACTTCCCCATTTTTATTTTGAATGCTGCCTGTACCATATAATAGCACCTTTTATAAATAATATAGCGTACAACAGCACATTTCATAAAATAGTATAGTAATCGGATTATTTCAAACAAAGCAGGCTTTTTCTCATTTTGGTTTTCATAAGCTACTCTCTTCTAGTAATATGATATTCAGACAGCGGGAATTTATATTTTCCACAGGTTTTTTTAACTATTGTCACAGTCCTTTATTTTGATTATTTTGGTAATCATGTTAGCTATATTTGTGGTTATGCTGATTTTCCATGTTCTTTAATCCAGTATGTACTGATACTGAATTGCTACCACAGAAGACAAAAATGAAACCGATAAAATTGCACTTTTGGATGACTGTATAAACTATCTGTGTTCAGAAGTAACATCACAAATGCCCAAACTTTAGCTCCTGCATACAAGGAATTGTAAAGATGCTGGACCCTCAGACATTCCCTGTCCCAGGATTACCAGATGGTAGAGGTTCCAAATTTAAACCATACGCTGCATGGTGCTTCATACATAGCCCCAGTGACTGTAGAGCAAACAATTCTCTGTCTGGATTGTTTCTTCATGTTCTTGGGTAGTTTCAGATGATGGCATTGATGATGCAGCAAGCCACCTATACAGAGGCAAGGCAAACAGAAATAGACATTTAGAACACTGTCTAAAATGAAAGTTACAATTTTTCTGATAAAACTGTAAGTCAAACAAGGTGGAATTAATTTCAGTCAACTTCTAAATATATATTGCAGGTCTCTACTGCCTGGATAGATACCTCAGGTTTTCTTCAGAGTCAGAAAAGAGTTATAGTCACCCCTGGGGTGCACTTCATCTCATCCTGCTGTTGACATCTAAAATTAATCACACTTCAGAATTGCCTATATATTTTTGTTGTCTCTACAGAAAAATATAGCACAATTAATTCAGCACTGGATATCTATATTTCAGATGGCTAAAATTTATTGAAATTAAATACCCTGAGGCAGCTATCCTCTTCCAAGTGTCTTCTCACTTTGGGAAGACTGTCAGAGAGAATACTTTCTTTTTCCACAAAGATTTAGTGGTGTTTACCAGCCTTATGTTTATTTGTTCAATATGCAAAGACCTTTAGGACATATACAGAACACTAAATAAATTGTAACTTGCTTGAGAGCAAAACCCATTTTTTGCTTGATTGGAATAGAAAACAAGAGAAGTCGCTGGATCAGAATTAACCTGGGAAAACAGTTGTTGGAACCAGAGTGTCCTTGCTGTGCCACAGGGAAGAGGAAACCTCAATAGTTCATTGAAATGCAGCTCAAAACTGAGTGAGATACTTGGATAGTTTTCCAGAAATGCTTAGCAATGGGTTTGTGTCTGTTGGTGCTATTCAACATTGGCCCTGATAATATGTTACTTTCTCCATTTTTCTACTTTAAAACCAACGTAGTCTGTGCTATTTCTATTTTATTCTAATGGAGACATAAATCTTTGTACTAGCACAACATAGTAAAATGAAATCTGAGTAACTAAACCTGCTGGGGCAGAACATTCTACATTTCTGTAGTGTTCATTCAATTTTGAAAAAGCAACATATTTTTCTCTCTCACATTTGACAAATGCATTTTTATTTTCTGTATTTATACATTGTCTGTTCTTTTGACAAGTAGCAGACAGTGTACAGCAAGCTATTCTAATATGTTGTAAAAAATGTGCCAACTACGCGTTTAAAGAGACAAAAATATTTGGATTAATTAGATGGTATTTTATATTTGACAAGAATCTCAGAATGGAGCTGTGAGGCCTTCATTACAGTGGGAATTAAAGTGATTTCAGTTTGCTGGTTTTTGAGATGGACAGCAGCTCTTCTTGCAGAATAAGTGCAGTAGGTTAATAACTGGGTCAATGCTCCATCGTGTCACTGTTTTCTTTCTGAGGGGAAGGTTTGTGCAGAAAAAATGACTGCAAAGGACAAAATGTGGGGTTATGTCTTTTCTGTTTTACAATGAGTCTTCAGTAGATGTGTTAAAGATTTTCTAATTGACATGCCTGTAAACTTCCCTTAAGTTATCTAGTTCTCATGTATTATAAACTGTAATAACAGTTCAGTAAATGCCTTCAAGGCATAGTTTCATTGATATTAAATTATGAAACAATAGAGATGGGCGAATCATATTGCTGGAACATAAAATGCGAATTCTTTTGAAGGTCCATAAAGATGTAGAATCTAATTCAGATCCTCATTGCTATGTTTTCACTTCAAAGTCCAATAGTAGCAAACTTAGCTTTTCCCTGGAGCATGCAGGTGTAACACTGAGGATGTAGAGGAAACAGATCTGAGGCAGAAGAAAGCACTATTTTCAAACAGTTTCAATAGAAGTGCTGCAGTTTATTATATGTACCCGTGTGTGACTGGCTTTTTGATATCATGATTGCGCTGAAACACAGCAGGTTTCAAAGTCTGGTTTGTTCTCACAATATACAAGAATTCCTTTTTCACACTGTGTTGGCTAACCTGTGTTCATCTGCAAGGTCAGGTTTATTGAATAATGCAGGCTCTTTTAAGTTGATTTTTTATTCTTACCTCTTAATAGTTTTAACATTTCTTCAAATATACTATAGTATCACAGATCTCCTTTGACCAAAATCTGTTTTTTGATATCAGTGCAGTTCAATATCTAGACCCCAGCCCATTGTGGAGTTGCAAAAGAAGTGGCCTATATTCTTCTTTCTAGCAAAATTTTAATGAAAATGAAGATGTGAAAGAGACAAAATCTTCTATATAAAGTGAAGGAAAGCACTTTAAAGCATAGCGATCTTGAATAAGGACAGAGAACGGAAAAGACTAAGTGAGAAAACAACTTATACACAGCAAGACTATGTTGACAGTAATAAAGGAAATGTCAAAAAACAAATGTAGGTTCCAGCTGTTTCAGAGGAGAAGATTGAGAAGACAGGAGTCTGTCTCTCTTAAGTTTTCTGCTTAGGGAAAATAATCCATATGGTGCACATTCATCCATTCTACTGCAGTTCACAACCTGTTGGGGTGTTACTCTTGGTGGGAACAGCCTCTGGAATGCCCTGTTGAGAATTAGGGAATAATTCCATAATTAATAAAGGAAGGTTTGTTCCCTACCTGGAGCCCAGGTAAGAGACATCACCAAGAAACTTCCCAGGCTGTTATGGCCCGCTGATTATTACAGAGTTTCTGACTCTGTATTTAGGACATATGTACATGTCTTATGAATAGACTATGGAAGGAGCATGTGTGTCAAAGCTCCCTGTGCTCCTTGTTTATACGAGCACACATCAGAAGAAGCACAGTTACAGTAGTGATATTTTGCAGGTACAGAAACACAGTAATTTGAAGCTTTAAAGCAAATGTCTATAAGTAAAGGGTTCTTTCAGTAGCTATTTGATTTTACTAACCTTGACTGTCACCATACACACATGCTCTTGCTTTTCCACACTATAAGTGGTGGAAAACCACCACTAATAAGGAAATGCATTTAATTTCCTGCTTTATGATTTCATTATAATATTGCTGATAGAATTTTTTTTCAGTCTCTTATGAACAGAGATAAACAATTTTGTAATTTTTAGCCTATTCTAACTCTTACAACTCTGTACTGCTCTGTACACTCAATGAGTAATCTGTTTTGGTTGAGTGGAACTAGAAATCTATTTGTGCTATCTCAGAATCACAGAATACGCTGAGTTGGAAGGGTCCCACAAGGATCATCCCATCCAGTTCCTGGCCCTGCACAGGACAGACCCAAGAGTCACACCATGTCCCTGAGAGCGTTGTCCAAACACTTCCTGGACTCTGTCAGGCTGGTGCTGTCACCACTTCCCTGGGGAGCTGTTCCAGTGCCCAATCAACTTCTGGGTGAAGAACCTTTTCCTCATATCCAATCTAAACCTCCCCTGACACAGCTTCAGGCCATTCCTTCGGGCCCTGTCACTGGTCACCACAGAGTGGTGCCTGCCCACCACAAATCAGTGCCTGCCTCTCCTCTCCCCCTCACGAGGAAGTTGTAACTGCAGTGAGGTCTCCCCTTGGTCTCCTCCAGGCTGAACAGACCAAGTGCCCTCAGCCACTCCTCATATGGCTTCCCCTCAAGGCCTTTCATCATCTTTGTGGCTCTCCTTTGAACACTGTCTCATAGCTTTACATCTTTCTTACATTGTGGCACCCAAAAATGCCCCCAGTATTCAAGGTGAGGCTTCACAAGTGCAGAATAGGTCTGGACAGTCACCTCCCTTGACCAGCTGGCAAATGATGGGAGGTGGCTCAGTGAGCTCTTCTGGCCCTTTCCTCAGTGCCCTTGAGTGGATCCCAACAGACCCAGGAGATTTGTGTGTGTTTCAGTGGTGTAGCATGTCACTGACCATTTTCCCTTGGGTTATGGGTGCTTCATTCTACACTCTGTCTTCCAGTTCAATATACTCCCCTTTGTACTAGTCAATTTTATTTCTAAAATCAAAAATTAACTCAATTTATGAAGAAAAGAAATAAGAAAATGTCATGGTCCTCATTTTGGCATAGTGAAGGCCCTATAGCATTTTGGGTAAATTTACAGTGTCTATTTAACTGCATCACATTTATTCTGTGATTCAGGAAAAATAAACTTCCCTCCAAGCCCTAAGGACAAAACTCTTTAAAGCAAACTAGAAGCCATTGTAGTTTAGCACTGATGGCTAGAACAATTCAAACAAATAGGAAACAACTTTTCCATGATACTGTTTATTATTCTGTGATGGAGAATAGCAATCTATAGGGATGTATTCTGACATAAGGACACGTGAATAGTATCACACGATATGTAACATAAAGAAAGAGTGCCCTGTGAGGCATGGAGAGAGCAATTTAGACTGAAAGAGAAAAATGGAAAACATAGACAGATAGCTTACCATAACTTAACTATTTGGTTGAATGCTACTCTGAAGCAAATAACAAATTTTTCTGAGATATTGATAAATTTTGTGATCCTTTTTAGCAGTTCCTTTCCTAGACTGGGTTAAAGGCTTTTAAGGGTTATTAATTTCTTATGTGAACGTTTACACTGTGCTTCCGAAAAGGATTTGCTTCTAATCACTATTAGAGTTGTATTTTAGACATGTTTTATGGTCTGCCCTTAGGGTCAGATGGCTACAGCCATTCCAACTATAACCAGTGCTAAAAGGGGGAGCAATGAGTGATTATTACACATCAGTGTAATTACACTGATGATTACACATCAGTGCTCTGTAATCAAACTCATTTAACTGTAGCAATCTCTCGTAATCTGGAATATAGCAATGTGGTGAACAATTCTCTCCATCCTCTTACATCTACAATTCACAAAGTGGCACATCTCTTCTCAGTTTGGAGATTCCCTAGACCTAACAAACTGTCCATGCATCAACCAGACTTTAAGGGTAGGTCTCAGTGGCTCTGTAGAGCCAAACCAGTTTGAGAGCCTGGCTGGATTTCCTCCAGCAGACTTCCCATTTGAGAGTGAACCAGCAGCCTAGGCTGGCTGGACACCATGCAAGAGCAATGGCATATGCTTAGAAATAAATATTTCAGCCTCAGCTCTTTTCACCACGAAAGAACAGGTCTGATCTCACTGAATTGTTGACCAAACTTGCATTGACCTAAACGATAAAGTAAATACAAAATAATCTTTTGGTACAGCATTTAATAACATTGTAATTAATATTTCAATGATTGAAAGTTTATTTCAAAGTTATTCATAAATATTTTATAAAGGGAAAAGATGAAAATTGTTTCACTCAGGATAAAAGACATGTTTCAGTTAGAAACAACATTCTTTTCCTGATCATGTGTTCATGCAAGGTGTATGCAGTAGAGATGATTGCAGAATGAGGGACTAGCCTCTAAAAATGAAAATGTGAAATAAAAGTTAAGAGCCATTAGGAAATGCAGTTCTGGCTCATTGTGCATTTTTTGTTGTGATAATTTGCCAGCTTCACGACATGTGGTTGTGTCTGGATTACTTTTTCCATATAAACCACAACAATGTCATGGTAAATTGCAGTGATAGATCATACAGTTCCTGATCAGTCACTTCCAACATTTGCATCTGAGTTTGTGCTCTGAAGCTTTGTTCCAGTCATGATTCTACTAAGGTGATTTTTTTTCCCCAGATAATAGGCAGTAAATTTACACACAATGTTTCAAGAACGAAAAACTCCACAACCAAAGGCAAAGAAGGAAACAAGCAAAACAAAACCCAAAACCTGTTTGTAATCTAAACTGTTTTTTTAATAAGAAAGAAAGAAATGGAAAAGTCACTTTTCTGATGTATTGAAAAGTTAAAAATGGCCCAAATATTTATTTATTTATTTAGTGTATATGCTCTTGGACTAAAAGCTTTGTAGGTTTTCATTCATAATTAATGTAACTCTTAGAGTGTAATTTGTAAAAAAATTAAATGTGTGGGTTTTTATAAAAAAAAAAGAAAAAAATATTTGTATCTTCCTTTTTTCAAAGAAACCCCTAAAACAAATTTTTGATACAGATCTAAACAAGTGCTTTTGTTTACTTTTTTAATATAGTGAGGTGACAAAATAGGATATTCTACTGACTTAGAAGATATTTTATTGCAATATATGCATATGAAACCATCTTGCTATAGCATCTTGCTTTAGCTCAGATGAAAGCTTGGCTAATCAAAATAGAAAAAAGGATTATTTGATTCTTAAAATACAAAGACATATATAATAAAGCCTCTGTGTACAGACCATAAGTGTTTTAGAATAATCTGATCTCATCTCGGTTAGTGCCCTGGTTTCAGCTGGGGTAGAGTTGGTTTTCTACCTGGTAGCTGGTACAGTGCTGTGGTTTGGATTCAGAATAAGAATAATGTTGGTAACACACTGATGGTTTCGCTGTTGCTGAGCAGCACTTACACTAAGTCAAGGACTTTTCAGCTTCTCCTTCCTCCCTGCCAGAGAGGATGATGGCACAAGAAGATGGGAATCGACACAGCCAAGACAGCTGACCCCAACTGACCAAAGGGATATTCCAAACCATATGGCATCATGCTAAATGATAAAACTGGGGGAAATTTGTGGCAGGCGGGGAATGTTACTCAGGGACTGGCTGGGCATTTATCACTGGGTGGTAAGAAAGTGCATTGTGCCTCACTTTTTTTGTATATTCTTTTATCATTATTATTTTCCTTTTATTTTCTGTTCTATTATTAAACTATTTTTATCCCAACCCATGAATTTTAACTTTTTTCCAAGTTGCTCCCCCACCCCACTATGGGCAAGTGAGTGAGTGGTTGTGTGTTCAGCTGCCTGGCAGGTTAAACCACAGTAATTAGAGAGGTCCTTAACTCAGTCCTCATAAGGAATTAACATCACAGTTTTACATCATCTTGGCAAGTATCTCTTGGTCATATAAGAAAAGCAGAAAGTCTGTTTAGCCCCAGGGATGAATTTTGAACGATTTTATTTGGTGAATGTTCTTTTCACATTCATTTCATTTGTCCAGGTTCACTTTTTCTTGTGGGAATTTCATTCTTCTTGGAACATCTCTTCTTTAAAAGTTACTTGTTGCCACCTAGGTTGTATGAGAATACCACAATACAGCCAGCCATTACAGAACTACAGGCATAGCTTTGTTAATGTCCTCCACCTTTTACTCAACGTATTTCTATACAGAGCATCTGAAGTTCAGACTTTCTGTATAATTTTCTGAAAACCTCCTGGTATCCTCCATTTTTCAGAGACCCTTGTTTCCAGCATGTTTGCTGTCTCCTTCAGCATTACCACTCTAGATTTTACTTACAAGTACTGGTACTTTTTTCCTCTTTGCAGAATGTAGTGTCCACGTTTTCAGCATGCTATTCCCCTAGTGCATATGGAAGATGTCATCACATTCCAGTGAAGCATTTTTAATTGGTAGAGTTCATAGTCATGAAAGTAAACAAACAAAAAGAAACTTGTACTTTTCTGATCTTCTTAAAAGGGAACCTCTATAAGTAGCCACCTCAAATTCTAGTATCCATTTCAAGCACAACATTTAAGCATGAAAATATGAACACTAAAAGAAATATTTTTACTAAAAATTTAGTTTCTGCTGTTGATTTTCATTATTATTTTAGGTTGCAATTTTTATTTCATGCAATAATTATTTCGTACCTCAAGTCTTAACTTAAACATTCTAAAAATCTTTCTTATTGGAAGTTCATTAACTGGACAATGCAGAAAATCTGATCAAGTCTTCTGTGTTCAATACGTGTTTAACTAGAATATACTGAATTTGGGAGGAGTGGAGGCATAAAGCAAATAAGATCCATCTGTGACTGTAAAAAAATTGGACTATCTTCTCATCACTGTATGAAGCATGAGAGACAGTTGTATCACATCATCATGTTCTGGAGTTGATCATGACAACAATTTCAGAATTATTTTAGTTATTACAGATTATGTCAGCAAACATGTAAGCTGAAAATGCTTAAGTTTGTAAGGAGCTGAGGTGTTGATTTTATTAGTTGTGTTTGTTGCTAGGAGAGAAGCCTCTAAAGCTGCTTGCAGTGGTAATTGCACATTTCTTTCCTGTCTTGCAGAGAATGATGTAAAATCACTGATGTGTTTGCTTTAGTTTCCAAAAGCTAATGTAAGGGAATAAAATTTACTTAGCGTGAAGTCAATCTTGCTACTGTAAAACACTTTTAATGTTAAAACGTTATGATACATTTCTTCTGCATAAGAACAAAAATGTAAGAAGTACGGAAGAAAACTAGACCTATCGAAATCCTATGATGTAAAAAGAAACAAAATTATTATTTTTTATCCAATACTAGCTGACAGGAAGCAATGAGGAAACACTAGTTTTGAGCTAACTCTTAATACAAAATGTCCATCCCACAGCTGGATAAACACTCCATGCAGCGAATCAGCAGCTGGCTCATGGGTCAGGCACAAAGGGTTACAGGGAATGGGGTGACATCAGACTAGTGACCTCTCACTAGAGGTGCTCCACAGGGCTCCATCCTTGTCCCTGTGCTCTTCATCAACTTCATAAATGACTTGGATGCTGAGCAAGGACAGCAAGGAAACTGAGCAAGCCCACAGATGATACAAAACTGAGAGGAGCTGTTCTCCTTTGAGGGCAAGGAGGCCCTGCAGAAAGACCTCGACAAATTAGAGAACAGGGGAATCACCATGTGAAGTTCAGCATCTGAAAGGGCTGAATTCCACACCTGGGATGGGGCAACCCTGGATGCAAGGACAGACTGAGGAATGAGATACCAGAAAGCAGTGCCACAGAAGGGGTCCTGGTTGCTGACAAATTGAATTTGAGTCAGCAGTGCCCTGGCAGCCAGGAGGGCCAACCCTGTCCTGGGGTGCATCAGGCACAGCATCACCAGCTGGGCAAGGAGGAGGTAGTTGTCCAGCCCTATTCTGCACTGGTGTGGTCTCACCTTGATTATTGTGTGCAGTTTTGGGTGCCACAATATAAGAAAGGTGTAAAGCTATGAGAGAGTGTCCAAAGGTGAGCCACAAAGATGGTGAAAGGCTTTGAGGAGAAGCCATATGAGGAGTGGCTGAGGTCACTTGGTCTGTTCAGCCTGGAGGAGACTGAGGAGAGACCTCACTGCAGCTACAACTTCCTCATGAGGGGAAGAGCAGGGACAGGCACTGATCTCTCCTCTCTGGTGACCAGTGACAGAACCCGAGGGAACGGCCCAAAGTTGTGTTAGGGGAGGTTTAGGTTGGATATTAGGAAAAGGTTCTTCACCAGAGGTTCTCTAGGGCAGTGATTGTCTCCTTGTACTTGTCACTGATGAGACCACACTTCAAGTTCTGTGCCCAGTATTGGCCCCTCACTACAAGAAGGATATTGACGTGCTGGAGTGTGTCCAGAGAAGGGCAACAAAGCTGGTGGAGGGTGTGAAGCACAAGAACTTATGATGGACAGTTGAGGGGACTGGGATTGTTGCTAAATACTTCACATTGAGATAAGCAATCTTCAAAGGGGAGTGGTAGTTCCACTTTTAAAAATTATTCATTATATTCCATATATTTATCAGTTTACTTGTTTCTTTGTGACTTTCTTAATACTCTTGGGCCTCTAAGGGCAAATGCAGAGAATTGTCCTGAGTAAGTAATTAGGATGTAATGTGGATTAAGGCTGTGAGATGAGCAATATTCTGTTGCTTGTTGTGGTTTAGGTATCTTGTTTTACATTATGCTCTCATTCATCATATATGAACAGCTTCACAACTGTTATTTCCTTTCAGCTTAAGCAAATCACGCCTGCGGTAGCCAACGACAAAATTAGATCAGTAGAAAGCAGAAGTTATTTTTAAACTGAAAATTATTTATTTTGCTAGAGAAAAACAATCACCAGTGTATTTTTGACATACTTTCAGAAACAAATTTCTCTAAAATGTTATTACCACTACACGTATTTCAAGCTAACCATTTATTCCTATGCTGTTAGTCTGAAATACTAAAATTAAAATTTTGTGTGGGAGAATTTGTATTGTTCTATATTGTTTTGTTCAGATTTTTTTATTAAGTTGTTCAGATGGATTTTTATCTACTTTTGTTGCTGTTGTGTATGGGATTTTTGTCAGTCCTGAAGACAAAAGATGTAAAATCTCCAAACTTATCATGAACACGATCTGATTTATGCAAATTGATGTGTTAAACACTACAAGAGATCACTTTTTAGGAACTCATTTTAAGAATATTTTTTTTGCCGTACCCTTCAGCAGAGGCTCTCAAGTGACTTTACAAATAAAAATCAGGTAGAATTTTTGATTCCAGAACGTACACCACAGTCCTGAAACATCTAGCACAAGAGAATACCTTAATACTGTGTGTTATCCCCCAGGGATCAGTTTTGGCCCCAGTCCTGTTTATTATCTTTATTGATGATCTGGATGAGGGGATTGAGCCTACCATTTGCAAATTTGCAGATGACACCAAGTTGGGTGCAAGTGTTGGTGTGCTAGCGGGTAGGAGGGATCTGCAGAGGGACCTGGACAGGCTGGATTGATGGACTCAATCCAATGATATGAGATTTAGCAAGACTTGAGTGCCAGGTCCTGTGCTTTGGCCACAGTAACCCCCTCCAGTGCTACAGGATGGGGACGGAGTGGCTGGACAGTGGCCAGGCAGAAAAGGCTCTGGAGGTACTGACTGACAGCAGACTGAACATGAGCCAGTGTGTGCCCAGGTGGCCAAGGAGGCCAATGGCATCCAGGGTTGGATCAGTAACAGCAGGGCCAGCAGGACCAGGGAAGTGATTCCTTTCCTGCACTTGGCACTGGTGAGGCTGTACCTTGAGTGCTGTGTCCACTTCTGGGCCCCTCAGTTTAGGAAGGATGTTGAGATGCTGGAGGGTGTCCAGAGAGGGGCAACAAGGCTGGTGACAGGTCTGGAACACAAGGCCTGTGAGGAGCAGCTGAGGGAGCTGGGGTTGTTTATCCTGGAGAAGAGGAGGCTCAGGGAAGACCTTATTGTCCTCTCCAGCCACCTGGAAGGAGGCTGTAGCCAGGTGGGGGTTGGCCTCTTCTCCCAGGCAACCAGGGATGGGACAAGAGGACACAGTCTTAAGATGTGTGGGGAGGTTTAGGCTGGACATTAGGAAGCAGTTCCTCACTGTAAGGATGACTGAAGATTGGAATAGGCAGCCCAGGAAGGTGGTGGAGTTGCTGTCTGTGGAGATGTTTAAGAAAAAACTAGATGTGGCACTCAGTGCTATGGTCTAGTTGAAAAGGTGGTGTTAGGTCGTAATTTGGACTTGATGATCTCAAAGGTCTTTTTCAGCCTAACTGATTTGTGATTTTGTGGTCAGACAATGAAAACTTCAGAGATCCAACTGAAGAAGAAAACAGGGATAATTGGAATGTTTGAAGAGCAATGGAATATTTAAAGGGAAAAGTAACATCTATGATTTTCTTTCTGTAAAGATCATTAGCTCTTACTTTATTTTGTATATTTCAGATATAGTAGAAACTGGAAACCATGTGCATTACCTGTAGAGATCTGTAAATGACAGCATCAACACTATAAACCATACTCATATTAAAAGAGAGCACAACAACATCTAGGAAGGGACACCTCTATCTTTGTGCTTGTGGTTGTTAGAAATTGCATTTCTGTATTTATTTTTCCTAATTGCTTGCAATTTGTGTTAATTAAGTCTGAAATATGAATATTCCCCTGTATGAACCGAGGCATAGAAAAAGCCTTTGCAACAAAATTTTCCAAAAATCTGGCTGCTGTCTTTGCCTTTGTGCTTCCACAACCTTTTTTAATATAGACCTAATCCTAAATCTTTTATCAGTCTTTAAGGTAAACACTGGAGGAGTCTTTTAAGTGCTGAGAATAGTCCATCCCTTGGTTCTTGTACTGTATACAACACACTGGATCTCCACCTAACATGCTGCAGGACCTGTAGCTGAATGATAGCAGGACACGAGATTTAGTAAAAAGTGTGATTTGAGATTATTCCCACTATACAATTGGGTAAGTCCTGGAGGACAAACTTGTGATTAAATAGAGTTCAGTTTTTAAAGGTGTTGCAACAGCTTTTTACTGTCGTAGATAACGTCATCAACTCACTGCCTTTTGCCTGTTAGCTCCACAGACTCAATCCCATGAAACTCTGTCTGCAGCAACCTGGATCCTCTGATGTGAAAACATTGATCTGACACAGTGCATGCTTCCCTGAATGCTTTATGTTGCTATGCCCAGAGAAAAAGTATTTTCTTAAAAAATATGAAACTGCTAGTTAACGTATTGTGTCTGACTTACCATGCGAACACTTCAATACTTATTTTGCTTTTTCCTGCTATTTCAATGCTACAAACTAGAAAGAGTAGAGCCATGTGAACAGGGAGGTATTAGCTTGTACCCAAGGATGAATTTGAAAATAATTATTTCTGCCATAACTCTTGCGGTCCATATGGATAAGGTACAATACTGGCACTAGTATCTACAGGTCCATCTGCACAGAGCCTGATTTTACTGCGTAAGGTAAAGCTTTGTAATCCCAGCCATCTGTTTTCCATTTATTCCCCAGAACCTCTGAGTAAAGCTGGGAAATAAAGATAAAATGTAAGGAATTACTCCGTTTGATATTATTGATTGTAAAAAATAATGGGAAAATATTAAAAATAATATTTTAATATTTTCTAGGATAATTTCTGTTTCTAAAAATATTAAAAGTAATAAATACATTGTTTGACTATGGTAGTGGCATCTGCCAAATACTATGTAGTCTTTAAGACCTAATCCTCCTTCACCTTGTGGTAGAATGCAACTTCAACAAAGGCAACAGAGTGACAGCACTACACAGTCACACTCCCTATATATTTTTTCCCATGGTAGTAATGAGTGAAAAATTAGTTTTGACTCTTACAATGATTTCCTTTTGGTTTTAGGAGGACCTATGAATGTTTTATACCTCCCTCCTCTGTTGGTGAACACAAGATAATAAACACATTTGGTAGTACCTACTTAATAGCTTGAGTACTTTTGATTAGTCCCAGACACACATATATTTAAAATCCATTATATGAGATATAAAATCCATTCTATGAGATGATTCATGGATCAATAACAGATTTGGTGCATTCCCTATATCCAGTACAGTAACACTCTGACGCTGTAAGGTGCTAAAAAATGCTAGAAGATAGTTCTGCTTTGTCTAGCTTGGAGTGAAGTGTTCAAAGATGATATAATTTTCCATGTAAAGAAGTAGTAATAATGTAATCACAGAATTTAATAAAAAAATTAGAGTAACACATATCAATAATTCCTAATAAAAATATAAATCTACATTGCCAGCCACTCCTTCTGAGGACAAAAGTATCAGAAGTGTCAGAAGCACCTGTATTGTTTGAAGAAATGCAAAGGAAGCCATATTCATTCAAGTCTGAGCATTCAGTTCTGTAATTGATCCTGGAGAACCTGAAAAATTTAATCTGAAGAAGCAAGGCTTCAAGGCACCTTAAAAATAATTGAGAAAATATGAGGATCTACTATTACTTTATTTTTTGTTTTGGTTTTGATTTGCACCTGTTCTCCATATAAAATCAGATCAACTAGTGAAGAAAAAGAAGGAAGATTCTAACCTGGAGAGAGATCAGACTTGTCGACTGAAATATAATAAGTAATATGTTACTGGAGAATGGATAGCGTGTCCTAAACTTTTTTCTTTGGTGAATCTGATTTTTCTCAAAGTTTCATTTCCTACTGTCTATGTGACTGCTAGTGATTGCTAGACAAGCTGTTTGGACAAAAAACCCTATTTAATCTTTTACATATTCAGCCTCTTAGGAGTCTTTTCCAATCTAAATGATTCCATAGTTCTATATGGGGTCATTGGAACTAGATGATCTTTAAGATGCCTTCCAACCCAAAACCTTCCATGGTTCTATGATTCTGTATGTAGCTTAAGAGAATAAACACACTGTGTTTTCATACAAACTCGCAAACAACTGACAGTATAAATCTATAGTCATCTGTCATGGTTTAACTCCAGCTGCCAGCTAAGGCCCATCCAGCTGCTCCCCAGTGGGATGGGGGAGAGAATTAGAATAGTGAAAGTGAGAAAACTTGTGGGTTGAGATATAGAGAGTTTAATAGGGAAAGCAAATTCTGAGTGCACAAGTAAAGGAAAAGAAAGAATTCATTCACTGCTTCCCTTGGATAGGCAGGTGTTCAACCACTCCCAGGAGAGCAGGGTCCCAAGCACTAGTAATGGTGACTTGGGAAGAGAAATGCCATCACTATGAATGTCCATTTCCTTCCTTCTTCCTCCATCTTTATCTTCTGAGCATGACACCATATGGTATGGAATATCCCTTTGGTCAGTTGTGGTCAGCTGCCCTGGTTGTGTCCCATTGCAACTCCTTTTGCACCTCCTTGAAGATGGCATGGGGTGAGGGGCAGAAAAAGCCTTGGCTCTGAGTAAGCCCTTCTCAGCAATAACAATATCTCTATATTATCAACACTGTTTTCATCAGAAATCCAAAATGTGGTCCCACACCAACTACTCTTGAGAAATTTAACTGTAGCCCAGCCAAACCCAGTACACTATAATTTTTAATTAAGTAAACAAATATTCAAAATAGCTGCCTTTGAATGAGTGTCTTAGGCATGGTGAAGTACTTGTTAAATGTTTAAACTAATAAGGATCAATCCTTATACTCTGAACAGATGAGTTTTAATATGTTCCTGAATTATTTTAACTTAAATTGCTATGAATACCAGACTGATGGAGGGTTCTTTAATTTCCTTTTTTGTGTTTATTTCTCTTGATAAATCTTTTTAAACAGTTTATATCTTGAATTTAGTAAGTAAACAATTCTTTTGGCTTCCACCTTGCGCTGGGGTTTGTTAAAGGTGACTTTAATTTATTTATCTAATATCAGCAGTTAATTCCTGTATCTTAAGCCTTAACAGTGAGTTCTTGGGACCCTAGAAGAGATGCTAAACTTCTCCAGCTAGCTCACCAAACATGAAACAACACCTACATCTATGTAAAATCATAACCTTGTTTTGCAAACAGCTGATGAAAGGATCTTCAAGCAAATAGAAGTAATTAGGAAAGCCTCTTGACATATGGCAGGGTATTTAGGAATGATTCTGGAGCTACAGGTGTCACAAGGGAATGTGTGTGAAATACCTGAAAAACTTTGTTTCCCAATTTGAAGCAAAAGTGACTATTGAAGATTAAGTTTTAAAACAATTGTTATGTCAATAAAAAGGACAAAATTTCCCTGAGGGACTTAGACAATTTAGAAATAGAGCTGTAATGAATATCATGAGCTGAAAATAGAAAGAAACTTTTTCTCTTTTGGCCAATTTTTATAGAAAATAGCATACCAGAATCAAAGTGACTGCAATTAGCACTGATTTTGTTATCAAGTTAATAACAACAAAATAGTATCTCCTAGAATGTTATCTACAGATAGTGCAATTACAAAACCATTATTAAACTCTAATATTCCATGCCCACTACAAGAATACATTTTAAATCAACTTTAATAAAATTGATACACATATAAATAAAACCTAATCTAAGATTTGACATTATGGCTGCATATTGTTTAATAATACAGTATTTAATTTTAAGGAGTTGAATGTCCAAGCAAAATCTATCTAATAATATTTGGAAAACTTTTGTTTTAGAGTCAGGGGTAAACGGAATATAATTTATTGAATGCATCAGTGCAATTATCAACAAGTTCAATTACATCTTTTTCTGTCTCAAGTCCCTCCTCCCACCAAATAAGGTGAATATATACTGCCCTACTTTAAATAGACTTTGCAAGCACAGTCCTAGTGGTACTGCATCAACTAAAATAAATAAATGAGAAATGTGGAACAAAAATACTAAAAAATGCATTTTTCTTTTTGTATTTCCCCAAAGTGTGGGGCTTTTAAACTAGTTACTTCATTGAAATCCATATGGGCTGGTTACTGATGTGCTGTAGTGTAGGAGCAGGACTTTAATCACCCTTTTTGCTTGTATCTAATTGACTTATGATTCTGTTTTGGGGAAAGCTGAACCCACTGTCCAAACTACTCTCATTGTAGTGACCTGAGCTCCATTGAATACATTTCTATACACGTTGCTCTACTCTTGTGGTATTAGTAAGGAAAGGAAAGGAACTTAACTGTCCTCCAAACTTGCAGCAAAGTATGCATCCTTTTGGAATACCTAACTTGCCTGAATCCATGGTAAGTAAAGATCTGAGACTATACTCCTTGACCCAAACACATGTGGGAAAGGAAAATATTGAGTGCAGTTATTCTTACTTTCTGCGTGGAAGACTAGAAAAAAGCAAAACTTAATCTGTTGTGAATTACTATAATGGTGAGATAGTCTACTCCTGTCTATGGTATATTAATAAGTTAAATCACCACAATACTGATATTTACTTTGAAGCAACTTAAAATGGTTCAGTTTCATGCAATTAAAACCAATTGTATAATTACTTGATTCGAAAATATTCAATATCAATAGGGAAACATAATTTAAGGCTATTTTATTTAATCTCTATAATTTTAATAATATATATATAATATAAGTGGCAAGGCACCAGAAGCAATTTTATACAGTCTACCCAGCAAGCAAAATAATAATGATCAGCTATATATTGAAAAACTTTTTAAAAAGTTGTAAAAAACTTAAAAATGAGGTTTTCGTTCTTGAAAAGTTGTTGAAAGTAAGTTACCTCCTTAATAATCCGTTTTGTCAGGAATTCTTTTGTAAAGAAAACAATTTTGGTTTTGTGCACTTGGTAATAATCCCCAAAATAACTTTGAGCTGTGTAATTGTATTTATTGCTGTCATACTTCGGAAAGAGAGTATTTTAACTCATCAAAAATATGCAACCACCCCCCAGCCCAACCTCCTTGCATTAGTTTATTTGCTGTGACAGATGCAGTTCCTATTCATAGATTTTATATCTACAGAACTATTTCAAAGGAATAGCGTTAAGCATAAATTAAAATATCTCAGAGGTGCACTGAGCTTCAAATTTTTATTGCAATAGTTAGCTACTGAGACTGGGAGTTCTTCTTAAAACCAAACATCAGTATTAAACCAAAACCAGGCTACAAAATCTTTCCTGCTTCTATTAGAGTCCAATCTGGACTCAGTGCAGGGATCTGTGAATGAAATTCTTTGTTCTTTCCTATATCCTGAATTAAGCAAGTGACTCTTTGCTCACAAAAAAGTAGGACTTTATTAGCAACAGTTCATTTTTTCACGGTTTCTTTTTTTTTTTTTAATTGTTACTTTTTATTCACTTATAATTTAAAAAATCTTTATTTTCTAAGTGGAAATAATATCTTTATAGCAAGAGGTGAGGTTTCCACATTCTGGAAGAACCAAACAGCAGCAAAACCAATATCTGATAAGCTTTTATTAATGACTATGGAAGCGGAGATCTAACAAAGATCCTGAGGCATACACCTAAAATCAAGGGTGCATTTCCAAGGAGGCACTTTCCTAAATTTGGCCTGTTATTTATGTTGTAGTGGCAGTTCCCTAGCTCACTTGGAATGCCTTTCAAGTGGAAGTGAACCTTTATTCAAAATGAGGACAGGAAGATAAAAGTCTGACAGCTTTCTGTGGCAAATAAATTAACAGTGTTGGAATAAGGACATAAGACTAGGTCTTTTCAAGGTTTCCTTTGAAGGAGACTTTGGTTCTAGAAACATCTCAGCCAATAAAAAGACAACTTTCCTCAACTAGAGTGCTTTCTGCAAGAGCACGGATCTGTCAAATTGATTCAATAAAAATCTTTGCTTCAGTCTCTGAGCTCTTGAGGGATGAAATTTGCCCATCTCCCCAAGTGCAAGAGAGGAGAAGCCTCCTGGGGAGAGGGGCAGCTGTGGCTGGGCAGCTGGTGAGTGCTCCCAGGCACCCACAGGCCTGAGCTGTGTACTGGTGCTCCTGCAAATGCTCGGCATGTGTCCTTTCACACACTGTTAACTGGAGTCCAGGAGTTTACCTCCAGCTTATCTGGAATACAGAAAACTTGAATGGTGACGTTCCATCTCTTTTTTGGGTAAGCATTTAAAAAAAAAGAAAAGCAAAAAGAAAAAAAAGTGTCAAATAAAACAAGATTATTAGTTTCTTTCAAATAATTATAGTGAGATAAGATCATGGTATCAGGTTTGTCATTCAAGGACTTTATTGTTATACTAGCCTACATTTCCTTTTCTTCTTTTTCCCCTATTAATCAAAATTAAAATTCCAATCTTCATCCCTTAGAATGGTTCAGTGAAATATGTGACTCAGATATAATATTCAAAAGCTTTCCACGCCAAGATACTAAAAAAGGAGTTTTCTAATCAATCAGAACTTCTGAATTATTCTGCAGTCCAGCACTTCATGGTCCAAACCACAAGTTCCTATAAGGCACCTTAGCAGTAAATGTCAGTAAAAATTAAAACAAAAGAACAGGCATTTCATCAGTGCTTTATTCAGTTGAGACAGTTTTCATGGGTGGCACAACTACTCATACATTTGAATGGGTCATGGTAATGCCTCTGTGCACTGACAATTGATACAAATGAGATAAAAAAGAACATTTAGTCATCAGATGATAACGTCTCTATTTAAAATTCTATCCTAAGTTAAATGGGACAATAACTGTCAGGAATAATACTGAATTAATACTTTCATCTGAAGCTGCCTCTATGTGTTAAAAATACCTTGTCATTGACATTTTCACTATACATGTCAATTAAATTCACAATTAGTGTTAGCTTTGAGGAATGATCTAACATGAATGGGCCACAGAATCAGGAAACATACCAAAAAAGAAATTAATGAGCTTCATAATGTGAATACACAATTAAATAAAATTTAAAACAGTAAAATCAGAAATACGACAAAATATATGGTATGGAGAGCAGTGCAAAGATTTCTGCTAAGCTCTAACTGTACCACATTCTGAAGACAATATTCTCATCTTTGGCTATCACCAAGTAGTTACACTTTCTTTCAGCAGCACACAGAAATCTCTATTTGGAGATTATTTGTTGCACAGGGAAATATATCAATAGAATGTGGGAGAAATATATTCTGAATAAATACTTGATTGCCATATGAGCATTTCTTGGGTTTTGATGGCATAATACTATTCTATTATTTTTTAATTGTGAACTTAATTATTAATTTAGTGATTCTGTGATGAAGAATCTTGACTGTCATATGAGACATGACATTACTTATTTTCATGGCATGCTTTTACAGACATGTCCTCTGTAAAATTTACATTGTGATTCATTGAGGGTTTTAATCTGATACTGAAAGAACTGGATTGGCACTCTGCATAAGTGTGGGTGCTCATTCCTTCTTTTGTCTGCAGTCATTAGTGCTGATTGGTATCCATGTAGCTGAACAGTAAACAAGGTCAGACCTAGGCTAAAACTAACCCAGCAAAAAATAAGGTGGTGGTGGTCAAAAGTTTATTTTAAGTCAGTCTGGCTGTTGCATGGCTCCTTAAGCGCTTTCGCTGTCTTAAGGGGGAGAGAGCAACTGCTGAGGAATGATGAGCACAAGCTTAGAGACTATACAAATATATGCAAGGTTGAAGCGTTCACAGAGCCATTAGTGTTCACCTTGGTAACCTCTTGTGACTCCATCAGTGCTATGGAATTTCAGAACAAAAAATGCATTTCAAACTCCAGACTTTAATTAGAAAATTGCTAGAAGGAAACAAAGCATAGAATGAATCACACCATGACAATGAAGTTTTGTCTTCTATTGTGTGCATTTTTTTTTAATCCAGCTGCTTTAGCTTACATTAGCTAACTACATCTTCCTCTCCTTAGAAGAAATTGTTTTGTGCAAATCATCTCAGGAAAAAAGGCAGTCATCAGTAAGAGAAAATTTATTTTTCTAATGCAAATGCTGGTTTATTGTAAGAGCTACAGAGTTTAGCTCATTATGTATAATGTAATCCTTAGAAATAAAATAATGGCATTAATTTTGAGATAGACTGTTCACATATCATTTAAAACATAAATGATTGGATAATGCTGAAAGAAAAATCAAAGACAAAAATACTGCTCCTACTATTTAAGGCTCTATTCATGCTCTATGGGGAGACTAGGATTTTTTTTTTCTACGCTGAAATAGAAGTGAATTTTTAAAAGCAGAAAAAGAAAAAACCATGGATGTGCGAGTGACCTCTTTGATCCTAATCCAAATGCCTTGTTACAGGAGGCAGCATCATCATGTGATCCTATCTGAAGTGCTGTCAGGTTCTTACATCAACTTCCTGCTTTTTTGCTTGAAAATCTTTAACAAAATCTCACTCTTCTAATATTCTAAAACCTCCAAATTTTTCAACTCAAGTTTTCAACTCAAGTGACCAATTAACTTACATGACTAGAGAATCCAAGTTTATTTGCCAAAGTCTAGTTTACTTAGGCTTTTGGCAATCTTATTTTATCCTTTTTGCCTCCTCCAAGACATATTCTTATTAAAGAAAGGTGATACAACAGTGATAGCATTAATTGCTAATTCTGATTTTCCAAAACTAGGCTTTACTTGGCAAAATGACTTAAGGTTCCCTGCCTTTCACATAGTGTGGTGGGATACTCAGGGAGTTCAGGCAGAAAAGCAGGAGTGTGTTTTTGTCTTCCCAGTGGAAGCACCTGCAGTTGACTGTGACAGTGGACTTGCTTGTTTCTATGTGGTTTGTCTTCTGGGTACAAGTGGCAGATGAGGTGCTGACATGAAGATATCACACACTTTTGAATTTTGCTTTTTTCTGAGTCTTTTGAATAAGAAACCCGAGGGAGAATTTCCAAAGTCAGTAACGATGAGGCCATGTGGTTTTGGTGGGAGTGAGACTAGAGCCATGAGGATATGAGCCATTGTGTGCTACTCGCCCTCAGGGCCAGCTGATAGTCCATGGTCCATTTTATTACCAACTATTAATGATCATATTCAAAAGGATTGATTGGACTGTAAATTTTGCCTTTATTCCCAAACTGGTGAAAAAACTCACTCGAGTTTTTTTTCTAGACCACACACACAGTTCCTCTTTATCTTGGTTAGAGAGGAAATCACATTTCACTGTAGCAATCCATGTCACCACCTGTGGGTGCAAGAGTGTGCTTGGTGAAAAATAAACATCTCTTTTAGCTATGACATCACAGCTGTATTTTCTCAAAAAGCACACAATAGTTCATGTGTTCTGTCCTTCTAAAATGTCATGAAAAGACCACAGTTTTTTTAGAAAAGTGAGTTACTCAAAAGAAATATGATTTTCAAAACAAATATATAGTTACTCCTGTATTTTATTAGATTTCCAAGTAGCTTTTTTTATTTGTTGGCTATTAGTATGATAAACCATCAAAAATTATTTCTGTCACTTGAATGTAAAAAATATTCAAAACTCTGTAGTCTAATAGTCAAGATTCTATGCTCTAAGGATTTACAAAATCACATAATAATTTATATTTGTCAACATGAAAGTTATAACAAACAGTACTGTCCTGATGTTTGCAAAGACAGACAAAATTTTGGGTGTAATGCAAGTGTATTTTACATACAAAATTTATCCCGTATTTTCAAAATAATCCTTGAATAAAAAGTATGTTGCTCTCAAGGCCTATTTATATTTCAGGGCAGCCATATCTTTATTTTCTTATTCAGTGTTCTTTTTTTTGTATTTCTGTGTGATGCCAATCTTGTAGAAACATACTACTTACATCTGCTAAAGGATTTCATATAGGTTTAAGAGGTTGTTAGAATTGTCTCTTATAACAAGGAGTATTTGGTGCATTCTGAATATTGTGCTTTGAACCAGAATAAATGATCCTTGCTGTGAAAGCAGCACCATCATTATGAGGTGATAAAACACTTCCTTTATCTTCTTTATTTACATCAGAAGTAGAATTAACAGCAGTAATAGCAGCAGGCCTACTCAGGATATGGGGAATTTGATTGAATTTTGTTGTACACAATGAGTGTATAGCTGAGTTTAGCTGGCTGATACAAACTCACTCACTTACTCATGCTTCAGCACTTTTTTTCACTTCTGAGATGGATTTATTTAATTTTAAGCTGGTCTGAGCTGTTCAATCAGAAAAAAAAAGAAAACAAACAAACAAAAAAAAAAACAGAAATTTTTATGTAAAACTGTTCCTGCAAAAAAATTATTTTGTAGAATTCAGAAAGAAATACTAGAAGTTTGCAACTGCTACTCTACTCTTTTCCTTGAAGCCCTAAATTCAGAAAGCAGAAGCAGAAATATCTTCCATTTAACCAGTATGTAGAAAGCACATGACCTGCATATACATTGCCATTGACTTCATCTTTTTGATCACAAACTGCTGCTGGCTGAAGGGGACTTACAAGAATGGTGGACTCAAACTGTCATTGGAGGGGGAAGTGCTGTAGCCACAAGTAGTATCTTGAGAGGTTCAGGATGCAGATTAGGATAAAAGTCTTCACTATAAGGATATTTCCACTTTGGAATAGTTCCTAGAGAGAGGCAAGGGAGTCTTCCTCCATTCATGAGATTTTCAAGACTACATTACACAAAGCCATGACTGAACCAGTCTAGTTCTCTCAACAGTCCTGCTCCATGCAGGAGAAGCAGATGAACTTTTTCTTGATTGTTGTTCAAAGTGGGCCATGTACAGAGATAATTTCCAACTAGTGTTTCTATGCTTTTACAAAATAGCTGAAATTCCATATCACAACATGCAATACATAAAGGATTTGTTTAATCCTATCAAATTCCCATCTTAATCTTTCAAACTCAGTTCACCTACAGGCAAATTATGGAATTTAAGAAAATACTGGTATGGATGAGGCAGTCACATCTCTTTTCTGGATTATCGTTGTATCTAACCATGTTTAAAATCAATTTTAGCAGATACATTAGCAAACATTTTATATATTTCAGAGGGGTACACAGAGAGGATAATTTATTGTACTGAGGAGAGAATGGTTAGAATACAATTTTCACCTAATTTTAGACTTACAGGAATAAGACTTTCATGTCTAACACAGCCAGAGACATATGTTATTTAATCAAGAAAAACTAGCACTTTGTGAAGGTATGCTTCTTTTCCTGATAGTTGTCTAAGATAGAGAACATGAATCACCTTTGGAAAAGGCTGGTTTATCTGCATTATGGAGTTTCCAAGACGACTCAGACACCAAGATTTCAAATACCTAAACTAGACCACATGCACAGAGGGCTTGACACCGTATGACTGAAAATATTTTTATTTTATACAACAAAGAGTGAGAGGAAATCAAGCAAGCTTACATCTTACCATTCTAAATCAAACCTTCATAAACTCAGTATTATGTTTTGGGATATCTGATGCTAGTACATTACCTTTAAACTTTTAAAGAGTCTTTAAATAATTACAGCATTTGGAGGTAAAAACACTTCAAATAATTTCAGCTGCTTTGATCCTCTTTTTATTTTCCTATGACGTATATAACAGAAAGTCTAAAGAAAAAAAAAAGGAAAACTTAATAGCATAAACTGTCATTATACTATGTAAGCACATATTGTGTAATAATAACAACAGCGAAAAAGAGTAATGCTGACAACAACTCTGTTTTGTGACAAAGCATCTTGCACATTCCTTTGGATAAATCCAAGTTAAACTTTCCCTTGATCAATTATTCAACAGATTTCATGAAAGGAAGAAGGTCTTTATATATTCTTATTCAACTGTAGTATAAGGTACCTTCATCTTCACAGCTGTCTTTAGGTGGCTTGGTCAGAGGCACAGAGGCATTTTGATTTTGACTGATGTCAACATAAACAATTTAGTCTTTAGATTTTCATTGTTACACCCATCAGACCTCTGAGATACAAAGAATGACATAATATTTAGGCTGAAGCATACATCATGAAGGCAATGTTGAGTTATATGAGAAGTAATAAATATTTGATCTTCATAAAGACAACAACTTGACAGGTCAAGAAAAATTGTGAAAAAAGAGAGTCACCCAGCCATTTATACTGTGCTCTAATAAATCTATTCACTGCACTGGAATCAATCACTCTCTTTAAATCATTGACCTGCATCTTAGTACTCAAGTAATGCACATCTATGATACAACTGTAGAATAGTCAGTCTTGGTCTTGATATTTTTAGCTTGCAACTGAAAAACTATTTTTAATAATTTTTAAATTTTTAAAATTTGCTGATTCTTGCATCATTAAAGTTAATTTTCCAGTGCTAGTGAGGGCATAAATGAAGCTGAAATAAATTTTGAAGTATTCTTGTGTGGTCAGTATTGAAATGAGTTGTTAAAATTCTATAGGGTCCACCTCTACTTATTTTACATATACTATACCAGTCTATTGGAAATTTTCAGACATCTTCATAATTATAAATCTAAAGCTGAAGTGAAGAATGTATAGTCCCTACTGTCTAATGATATCTGTTTTCATAATGTAAGTACAGGTCTTGTATCCATTAATAAAATTTTTTGCAGATCTCTGTGTATTGTACTGGCATTTCTCACATGTGTTAGAAAGGCATTTGGCATATACATGCAAGTGTTGCTAAGGAGGCAGCTGACAGAGCAAAAGCACCAGAAGGCAGCAGCTTGTTTTGATGTGCTGTATCTTAGCCATCTGGGGAGCAAGGTACTACTAACAGAAGAAATACAACTAAGGCTATTTAAAGAATCTCACAGAAACTACTGTAAAAGGATATACCTGAAAGGCACAGCTATTACTGTTTATTGATTCTTTACAGAAAGATTTACTCACAGTGCTTCTGAATTGAATTTCTGATTAATAAATTCCTTGGTCACATTTGCTGAACATTTTCTTACTTCTTTTTAAAGAGTTGGGCTCTCACAGCTTTAGCATTTGGGTCCATTATCATAGATTTGGGTAAAATGATTGTTGTTGTTATGGTATATATGCATATTATGGGAGTAGTCTTAATTAACATTATTGCTGTATGCAGAATCCTTATAGGGTGAGCAGCTCATTCTAATAGGGACAGTAGGGGATGCTCATAAGCAAAAGATAAATCCCAGTGGGGTTGTATTGCCATAGAAAAAAGCAGGAGCCAGAACTTTTTTTTACCAATTCATTCAGAAATGTAACAGGCATTTTGCGGTGAAAAAAAAAAAAAGAAGAATAAAGAGAAGGAGAAGAAAAATACACTTAATGTGTTTGATCTTGTAATAAAGGCTCCCATTGAAGTCTACAGTGTTTTTCATATGGGGTCACCACCTCAGAACAGTGCATTAATCTCTTCTAAGATTCAGAGTGGGATAAAATAAGAGGAAAACTAGTCAAAAAACTAAGAACTTGAAAGAAGTGGCAACTGGCTATGGTGCTATTTCAAAAGGGCATAGTGTACAGAACGAAACAGGCCTGGTAGCTTTTTTGAGATGTGAAATAACCTGTGAGTCTAAAGGATGGAAAAGGCAGGGCATAAGAAAGTGAATTTCACTAAAAAAAACCCCACACCATTTTTTTTTTAATAAGGAGGAGACCTATTTCTGAACATTTTATCATGAAAACAAAAAGAAGAAGGAGCTGCAGGGAAGAGATTCACTATGGCTTCATTAATTAAAACTAGCTCATTCACCATGGGAAAAACCAAGAAAAGTAACAAAGGACAATACCTTCCTAAACAAAGAAAGCAAAGTTAATCATCAGTTCAATCATACAAACACAGAATTCAACAGGAATTATATTATTTTTTGCCATTCTCTGTTTTGCCCAAATAAAAAGCTGACATATGTCTTATTTGCAGCCCTTGTTAATATATGTATCTGCCCTTGTTATAAGACGTGGCTAAATACACAGATAAGAAAGGTTAATGCACAGATTTCAGCAAGTGGGAGAACTTTCTCTTCCTGCCTTGCAGCTAGCTCAAAGATTTCCTCTAAAAAACTTATTTAGCCTCCAAGGTTGTCACTGTGGAGTTCCAATTTTTTTTAGTGATTTAACACATACTCTAAATTAAAAATAGCAAGGATTTCATTAAAAAATGCCTAGTGAGGGTTACTTGCAAGTACTATTTTTGCCTTATCTTAGTATTATTTTAGCAAACAGCTGGTGCAAACAGAGGGAAAATAGATGTGCTTTAATGGCTGTCTGGCTGACTGACTGGCAAGTGCTGCTGAAATGTGCTGTGTTAACTTCATGAGTGAATTGGGCGAATGCAAATTGTCAAGTCAGTTAACATTTCCTGTTCCCACAGCTCCGACTTCTAGCCACGACAGACACTGTCACTGTGCTGCCTAAGCTTTACCTTCACCTTTCCAATGAATAAGGATTACATGTTATTGCTCAGCTACTGTGCTATGTGTCCCTTGTATGTGATGGAAGTGTTGATGGTGGCACAATAACCCTTGTATCTCTGTGATAGCATGTAAGTCTTATCTTTAATTAGACTCCTAACTAAAACAGGAAGTTGCTGAACAGTGAAAGAGAGTGTGAAGAACCTGTGAATTTCCTGTTGCATTCAGCACAGGATTGTTCTATCACACTTGCAACTCACAGTGCTCTCAGAAAAAGGCCTTGTTTTAGAGCAAGGCTGGACACCAGCTATTTCTTCTTTAGAATTAGCTTCATTTGTCCCTGAGGGAGAGTTTAAGATCCAGACTGTTCAAAGTTATTGTACTGTGTGGTTAGTATAGAGCTCCAAGAAGAATGTGAAATCTGAAATTATACCATAAGTATTTTAAAACATAATATGTTTTAATAGAAATACCTATGTCCTGAAAACATACATGAAAAAGAGTCAAATCAGAACATAGAGAAAATTTTTACTGTGCTTTATATTTACATTAGTATTTGTGTTACTGTTTTATCAATCTACTTTAATATTAAAAAGCCTACTTTTCCTTTTCCAGAGAGGTAATTTAATTTTATCTAACAGGTTTCCTTCTTGGAGAGTAGCTTTGAAAACCTTCCCTTGATGAAGCTAATAATCAACCTAGAGTGAAAGTCAAGACTCATCTTTATAAAAGAGCTTGAACAATAAATAGAGAAAATAATAGAATATAGATTTCACAGTTAAAGGATTATCTCTTTAATTAGGAAGACTTAGCACTGTTAGATAATGGTTGGCAAATAGAAAGTGAGCAAACCACATATTACTCAGAAGTAGCCTATAAATCTGTACAGGCAAGCTGTTTGGCTGATTAATTTCTTCCTCAGCACTCTGTGTAACACTAAATAACACATAGACTTCCTGCAAGCTACAGGCTTTCTTGGAAACTTGTTTTACTACTATTCCATGTTTTTAATTTTGTATTACTTCTCAGATATCCTTTAAAAAATTGACTGTAAAACCTGTACACTCTAGTTAACACCAGAAAGGTGAGGGTAATTAAATTTAATCTTTTTCAGACAATCAGTGTTGGAATACAGTTATGCGACCAAAAACCCTACCTTTTTTGTCTGAGTTTATATGTAAGTTTGGCTCATTTCAGTATAGCTACATTGTGTCATTCATATGACTAAAATTGACATCTTATGAAATACGTGTGGCTGTACATATGCTTTACAGCATGTTTTTGAACATTTCAGTTAAAGCAAATTTGCTGTGATCAACTATGTCACCCAAATGCTCAATGAAACTAAACTAGAAAATTCAAAGAATATTACCACATTTAAATTCACGTTCATTTTGAATGAATAATCTTGGTACATATTCTCTGTGCTTCAGAAATTAATCATATCAACACATGCAAGAGCTGTTCACAGGGGCAGTGATTCCAGTTACAGGTGATGCGTAGCTCCATTGTGCTCCTTTGTTTTTGCATGTTAACCCTTTTTGACTGTAGTAATCTTGTTTAAGTAACTTAAATACTGCAAGCCATTGTGGTTTAACAATTAGCATTGACTAATGGCTACCTCAGTGCTCCTCAGTAGTCTGGCACATTTTCTATGTTACACATGCTGCTCTTTGATGGTCATGGCTCAAGTGCAAACTACTCTGACTGAATAAGTGTATGCTAATGTACAGTTTAGGTGTTGTAGCAGGAGCAATTCTAGACATTTTAAAAAATCTCTGAAACACACTGATTTTTCTTTTCTTGTCAGGTACTCTAGAGTCTCCACCAGATGATGTCATATCTAGTTTTATTTATTTTTTAATGTCTTTTTTTTTTTTTAATTAAGTATTTCTCTAACAGGTTTTTAATATGATGTCCATAGATATTCAAGATGTGAAGTGGATATAAAAAGGAGACAGTTTCGTTTTTGGGACAACATTGAGATTCCCAAAGCTCCTCTATATTGTTCTGATGTAGATAAAAGAGACTTAAAAACTGATAATGTTCACCAATCTATATATGAAGAACTTTATTGCTCTTTATGCGTAATTCTACCCATCTCTTTTCCACAAGTTCAAAGGGTTGATGAAAGGCTGCTCTTTTCCAGTCCTGAACAGAAATATAGGTAGCAGACCTACAAGGGAAAGATAATATGTTTTACTTGGACTAAAATGAACAAACTTCATCATCTCTGGTAGACTTTTAAAAATCTTTAGAAAAAATTACGCATTATACTTTTTAAAGTGCTATGGTTAATATACATGAGTAAATAGAATCTCTCACACCCACTCTAAAAAAGTGAATCCTGACAAAAACCTGCACTAACCAAACAAAAAAATTAGGTCAGTGTAATTTTGGGATCAAAGGGCAAAACTGCAAACCTACTTTAATTGCAGGATTTTGCATTTGACTGCAATAGCAACAGAGAAGACACACAGAAGGAAAAGGCACATCTGTTTTGGATGCTGGGTCTGTGTGTTTTGTTAGGTAGTGAAGTCATTCTGAAACACTGTATATATTGAACTGTACTGTACATCATTTATTTATTACTAACTTTGGCGATAACACACTTAGTAGCTGAACAACCTTGTACCTTAGGTCTCATAAAGGGAGATATATTTACAGGGGCCGCTAAGTTTAAAAGTATAGGACACTCAGTACACAGTGGGTGATGATCACAGAGGGGAAGCATGGAGACAATAGGGCATTTATACTCTTTTGGCACCATTAATTTTAATTTGAAACTTGGGTTTGAACGGCAAATGGAAATGAGCACATAGGACTTTGAAAAAAGTTCCCTTGGAGTCTGAGCCTACCCAGAACAATGAACAGAGCTGAAATGCTGAATATTAAATAACTAGGAGGTTTAAGCTGATACAACCCCCTGTCATTCAGCTGTATCCTGGTCTGCCCCTTTCATTAAGCGCTTGGGAACACCATTGCTTGACATGGCACTTTAGGAGAAATGAAAGATTCGATGCCATAAGAGTGGGAAACTCGAAGGCCAGGAGTGTCACCACTCTTTTTTTAGAAGCACTGCATAAGAGTATTAGAGCATATTAGTGTGTGAATTCAATTACTGAACTTTACAGGGTGTAGCCCCTAAAGATGATAAAGCACTGCCTATGTGTTCCTAACCAGTTGCTTACTGCCTTTAATGCCTGCTTGCTGCACACTTCTCACATGGACAGGAACAAAGTGTTTGTAGGAACAAGGGAGCAGGGCAGGGAAAAATAATGTAGAACAGCACCTAGGTGTTCAAGAGAATGAAATGGCCAGTTAATAGCTTATGTGGACAGTAAGGATCAAAGGACTTATTCAGCCCTATAATAATCCATGTGGATTTCATGTATCCAGATATTACCAGATGCATTACCTCAACTGCTAACATACGACACTAAGGTAATTTATATACCAGCACTTTTATAACAAGAACTTAGACTTCTAGCAATTCATTTTCCTGCCCTGTGAAAGAAGAAAGATGGATCTCGACAGATTTGACTGATGAGTCAAATAACTGTAATGAATCAAAGTATATTTCTAGCTGCCACATATAATGTGCTAACTATAATGTTACTGAACAAAGCTATTTTGGTAAAATACCAGCAAAAAAAGAAACTGGAGCCACTCTTTTTACCTTTTTGGGTTTATCATCACTGTCCTGGTTTCAGCTACAGTAGAGTTAATTTCTTCTCGGTAACTGTTACAGTGCTGTATTTTGGATTCATAATGAGAATAGTGTTGATAACATACTGGTATTTTGTTTTTTTGCTAAGTGGTCAAGAACTATTTTTTCTTGTCTCATGCTCTGCTATTGAGGAGGTAAGCAAAAAAGCAAACTGGAAGGGAACACAGCTGCGACATGTGACCCGAACTGACCAGAGAGATATTCCACACCATAGAACATTATGCCCAGTATGTAGACTGGGGGGAGTTACCCAGAAGGGTGGCTGATCTGCTTTTGGGAAGGAGGGGTCTGGCATTGGTCAGCAGGTGATGAGCAGTTGCATTGTGCATCACTTGTTCTTTACCTTTTGATTATCATTATTATTTACGATTATTACTGTATTTTACTTTAATTATTAAACTGTTCTTATCTCAAAATAAAAAATTTACTTTGTTCTCCTCATTACACTGGGGAATGCATCTGAGTGCGTCTTCTAGGACTTCTAGGAGGCCTTTGGCTTCTCTGTCACACTGCAGCACATTTTTCCTGTGCCAGTCTATGAGTGTATCACAACAGACAGCTGTTTTCTGATGCATGGGATCACAGCTTGGGAGAAAAGCTCTAGCTCTGCCTTCGTGTGGTGAAAACCACTACACAGATGACTGGTTGCTGGTTTTTTGTTGCTATTTTTTACTGTGGATTATACTTCAGCTCTTTGCACCTAATGTACAGATATTTTTTTAAATTTTCAAAAGACTAGATCAAAATAACTGATGATCCTAACCGTTTTTCATTTAGCATGTCTGTTTACAATCTTATTTATTTTCTGAGAAAATGTGCATAGGCACATCAGATGGTTTTTTGAAACAAAAAGCTTTTCTCAGTTCACATCTTGCATAGATTTAATACTCTCCAGCAATAAAGTAACTGTTGCTTATTGCCCGGCACAATTGAAACAGCCTCATTAGTTTCACTATGTAGTTTACAGTAGTTGCATGCCAAATTAAAAGAATAGGTCAAAGGACTAATGTGAGTTCAGCCTGTAAAAATTTGAAGATCACCTGGATCCGGCAATTTATAAACACATAAAGCCACTTCATACACTATCCAAAAGCAAAAATTGACAATGGGTATAATTAGGAGTGTTGTTCTGTCTTAGCAATTAGACTATGGCTGATATGTACATCATTATGAAAATGAGAAAGTTGCATTTTATTATTTGCATGCAATTTAAATATTGAATGCTTATCTAGGGTTACTATGGTCATGGGAAGTGTTAAACAATTGAAACAGTTGGACAATGAGTCTTTTTTGAAGGATACTGAAAAGAAGAGGTTCTCATCATTATGTGGATTACATTATTGGCCATGTTCAGTGTCTACTTTTGGGTAGGACAGTACAAACAGGCACTCTCACTGTGGTCATATTTTGATGAAATAAGATGGATCCTTCCTATATCCAGAACATGTTAAGTACAGCATAAGGTGCTGATGAGTCTTCGTTTGGAGAACAAATAGGGTGAAGAGGAATGGAGAAGTTCTTGTCTGAGCAGGTTGAAAGATCTTGGCCTGCTTAGCCTACTGAAGGCTTTCAGAAGACATTCTTCTTTACAGGTAAAAAAATATAAATCAAGTAGGTGGCCACTTGTAATTCCTGTTGAGGTCTCCTTTCACATGAGTCATGCCACGGGGAGGTGTAGGGAGAAGGCATGAGCAGAAGTGATAAGCCCCATCTCCTCCCTCCTTTGCATGAGAGCATTTCCTGCATGTCAGCACCACAATTGCTTCCTGGCTTGTAAACCTGGTACATGGAATTATAGAGATGAGAAGCAGCTTGCTGAAGAGAGGAGCTACTGGAAAGCTGAAGTTCCCAGAGTGTTCTCTGATAAACGATCACCTGGGTAAACACCAAGGAGACAGGACATCTGCTCATGGAAAAGAAAGATATTATCTGGAAAACGTATGAGAAGTAACGAGAAATAGAATAAGGTTGCTAGCAAGCTGAGAAATAAGTCTTCTGAACCTTTTGTTGTTAGTACAGTTTTATGTTGAACTGGTTTAAGGAGGGTACTTAAAGAAGTTATTAAAAAGATTATAAGGCTTGACTGCAGGGAACTGGTTTCAATTGCTCCAGCGTTCTTTCCAAGATTTCAACCCATTTCTAAATACATTTTCTTTTGATAATTGAAGACTTTCAGTTTTCAAAATTATACATTAATTAATGTAACTGCACAAGCTATTTTTGCATAGATGTTTACAGATTTCTTAGGTTCATAAGCTTTTGCCTTTATCTTATTTTCTCTGACTGAGTCTCTTTTCCTCTCTCATTTATATGAAGAGTTTTCTCTAGCATGCAAATACCTACCATCAAAAGGCTTAAAAAAAGCTGTATCCTCAGTGACTGCCTGCTACTGGAAAACTCTCTACAGATGTGAAAGGCTTAAGGACATTCGACTTATTAAATAATTGAAGTGAACTAATTTTGTTTTATCAATACTTTTAATACAATGGCATTTTTTTCCTGTTTGCAGACAATAACAGGTTTTCAAGAGATTCACAAGACCTCTGTATGGTTGAATGTCTCAGAATGCGTTCCCTTCCTATGATTTTGATGCCCTTAAAAGAAATTCCTTTTTTACTATGTGAAATCTACATATAAATAATCTGCTTCACCAAACAACTAAAATGGGAGAACACAAAGGAGTAATTTAGATTTTAATTTGGTCAGATAGATGCAGGCAATACACCTGCCTTACCATCAAAGAGCATTAATAGAAACAAAGGCAAATTTGCATCAACCTCATGATGAATAAATTGTAAACAATAGTTGCAAAGTATTTAATTAACAGGTTCATAATAAAAGGTTTTAATGGACACTACATTTCTGAAGCTATGTGAAATAGAAAGTACTTACCAGAGGTAATAACTAGTTTAATTTCCTTCCATAAGTATAGCAGCCATTCTTTGCAAATTATTGTGCTTAGGAGCTGTGAAGTGAGACCATTGAGAGGAAGTCTCTCTTCAGTTTGGAAAGCACGTATATGAAAATGTAATTCCGTCCCAGGGTGACTCCAAATCACTGAGATTAACAAGGATTTGTCATTGACTTTGGTTGCATTGGTGCTCTCTGATAATATGTGTACTGTTTAAATATATTAAAGATATAGCACAGTCTTAAAAAGTGGTAATAATGCTCATCACCATCACTGTAAAATAGTAAAGTACTGAAATAAAGCAGTATAAGAGTCCATAAAAAAATCTAAGCATCCAACATTTCAATAATGTTATCGTATTCATACACATAATCAGTCCTCTTCTACAGCAATTCAGGATGAATTTCCACAGTGTCGTAAGACAGAAACATAATTTTCCCCTGCTGGAGGGTATGATTCCATAGGTGTTAACGATTTTAATGGAGGTACACAGTTTTACTTGAGGCCATTACTCATAGAATCATAGAATCATTAAGGTTGGAAAAGACTTCTAACATGATCAAGTCCAACCATTATTCCAACACTGCAAAGTCCCCCATTAAACCATGCCTTAAGCACGTCCCAAGTGCCACATCTGCTTGTTATCTGAAAACTTCCAGAGATTGTTACTCTACCACTTGCCTTGGCAGCCTGGTCCAATGCTTGACCACCCTTTCAGTGAAGACATTTTTCTTGTCTAATCTAAACCTCCCTTGGCACAGCTTGAGACCATTTCCTCTCATCCTGTCACTTGTTACCTGGTAGAAGAGGCCGACTCAAACCTGGCCACAACCACGTTTCGGATAATTGCAGAGAACAAAAAGGTTTCCCGTAAACCTCCTTTTCTCCAGGCTAAACAACCTCAACTCCCTCAGCCACTCCTCATCAGACTTGTGCTCCAACCCCTCCACCAGCTTTATTGACCTTCTCTGGATGTGCTCCAGTACCTCAATATCTTTCTTGTAGTGAGGGACCCAAAAATGAACTCAGGATTTGAGGTGCATCCTCACCAGAGCTGAAAACAAGAGGATGATCACTGCTGGCCAGGCTATTTCTGATATGGATCAACCATCTGGCATTAATATTATAAATAAAAAGTAAATTAAAAGAGAAATGTCTTTTCCTAAGGCCTTTTCCTAAGAAATCTAGAAGTATTAAGATATTTATAGTGTAATGAGAAGGGCAAATAACACCTGGGAACAGATATGTGAGGTTTTGCTCTGGTGAAGAGAGTTTAGCAAAAAAGAATTTGGACTTTTCTAAATATCTCTAAATATGATATTGTAATGAGCAAAAGGTGTGATTCATGTATTTGTATATGAAATTTCCTTTCTCAGGTGTTAGATAACTAGTTTAATTGTCTCAGTATTGAGAGAGCATGAAATATCAGAGTAATGGATTTAACAGCTTTGATGATTTGCTTCTATGTTCCAGAAAAAAAATTGTAATTGAAAGGATTTGAGACCTTTCACTGGCAGACTTCAGACAAAAATGCCAATTTCAGGTAATATTAGAGAATCAAGAATGGGTCAGTCCTTAACAGGAGGGAAAGACTGAAGGAAGAAACCCCGGAGGTTCATTCAGGCTAAGTCACACTGTTGCCACTCAGCCACGTGCTTAATATGCGTACCACATCTCTTCTGTTTCATCCTGCCCTTGGGACCTTCTCTTTCTGGGCAAGGGTACAAGGTACAGATATCAATTTCTGTGACTGCAGGTTAAAACTGCCTAGATCAGGATTTCTCTCATTTTTAATAATGCCCAAAGAGAAACCCTGAGATACCATGGTAAGGAATTCAGTATAAGGACATAGATAAGAGAAAGCTTCAGGAAATAATATGTCAATGCGGAGATGAACTAAAATTAGCCCACAGACCTCTAAACATCCTTCACTCATCACACTTTTCCATATCTCATTCAGCTGGGTGCTAGAATATTTCTTAGGCTGTAAATTATTTGAGAAACTGAGCCCGTAAATTTGTTGTTGATAAGCAGCTTGAATATTCAGAAGCAAGAGGCCAAAGAGAACTGAAACGTCACGTTCAACAGAACAGACTAGTTGGGATGCAGCAGAAGGGCTAGCGCTAGCGAGAGCTATCTTCACAAGGAATTTCTAATTCCTATACTGCTATTAATGAACTGTTCACCAGTCCCCAGAACAGAATATTCCATTCCATCCCATCAGTGTATTAAAAAATTATGTAAATGAGATATGGAGACCTAATTAGAGTGCAGGAATTGCATGGTTCAAGGAAAAGTTCAGTTATGTATCAGTAATTACACAACAGCCCTTTTTCCTAACAGGCTAAACCAACTCCATTTCATCATAATAAGTATTATAATTAAAACAGCTTTTCAAACTAATAGTACATGAAAAATATAATAAAAAATGCAAAGTCCAAACATCTACAGGGTTTGTTTAAAGACCTGGGAAGAATGCAAAACAGGAAGAGGATTATTTTGATGCAGATACTATAATAAGCTATTATTTTTGGGAACAGAATGTTAATGGCAAGTCCAAAATATACAATATCAAGGAAGATCCATACTTGCAAAGTTTCTGGCAGGACTAGACCCCCGAGTTTTGCCACATTTTCTTTCTTTTCTTTTTTTTAAAATTTTCTCCTTCAAAGCTTGTACTGTTGACTAGTACATTAATACTTAATACTGATAAGCTAAAAGTTGTTATGTTGAACTGTGGGTTTTTTTTCAGAGAAGAGAATGCCCTCTGACAAAAGAAATATTGAAGGAAAAAAATACTAAGAAAAATGCATATAAATGTCGTTTTCTTTACGTTGGTACATGCTGCAGAAGGAAACTGAGAAAGTAGTTAAAAAGTCCAAGATATGTACATGTTACCAGACCTTTGGGAGAAATTTTTGTTGGTTTTTTTTTGGTTGTTTTGTTTTATTTTCAATAAAACTTGTTCCAGCTTCCTTGGAGATTTTATGGCAAATCTATCAAGTTTAGGCTGTCTGTATAACACAAAGAGAAAACCTTTAGGAAAACCATGTCATTAGGCTTCAAGCTAAAGCATGGTGCTAATAACACCAAGGTTGTGGTTTCAATCCCTATATGGGCAATTCACTGAAGAGTTGGATTCAAAGATCCTTGTGGGTCCCTTCTAACTCAGAATATTTGGTGATTCTGTAAATAAAGGGCCCAGCACATCATCTTCTTGATACTTTACTACCTCTGAGATATCTTTAACTGTGCTGAGCAATTACTGAAATTATAATTCTGCAATTATTCCTATGTCTAGGATTATGCATATGGTTTAAAAGGGGAAAATGGCCTATTTTCTTACCCTAACACAAATTTTATCGTGTTAATATTGAAGATATGTACAATTGAATTATATTTGCTATAAGGAGATGAAGGAAACTTGTAACTCAAACTACTTATGGACCATAACTGATGAGGCCAAATAATTCTATACCTAATTTAGCTTTTTTTTTTCTCTGTACTCTTTATCATAGGAACTGAATATTATATATTGCATTCCTTTCCATTTCACTCCAAGACACTCTTTTAAACAAATTTGTACTTTGAATTTCCAAGAAACTGCTAGCTTTGTAATGAGACACATCCATCTGCTGTAGTTGTGTGCTATCACATCTTTACAGCACGTAAATAAGAAAACCTAATCCATTTATTCTTATAAAATTAATGCTTTTTGGATACTGTATGATTATAATTTCTCCTCCTGAAATGACAGTGAACTGGAGGATTAGGATAGCAGATGACAGCATTTATTTCTGTAATTTACTGGTGCCATGAGTAATGTTTGAGTCCATGCCATTTCCCTAACACTTCTGACATAAAAAGTCATTTTTGCTGCAAGAGTGTTATAAAATTTGGCATAATGGAGTTTGTTTTTTTCCAAGAACTATTAACTCCCCAGCTACCAGTTTTGGAAGAAGGAGAAAAGAAGCCTCTATTACACATTTTGCACAGAGCTTATTTATAACTCAGCTAGCAAAATATAGCTGCAAAGTACCATTTGGAATATTTTCAAAGAAAATATTTGACAATAAATATAGTTAATTTCAATGGAAAATGAAGATACATGCAAATGTTTCTAAGAAATCTGTATTTCTGCATACACTAATGTATCAATGCCCATTTAAAGAAGTGTTCATCCAGGGCTCTTCCAGAAAACTCAAGAGAAATGTATGACTGGCTTCGAAGAATTTAATAGATGTTGTACTTTTTATCTGTATATATGTCAGGTGCAAGTAACTTAGACTACTTTCTAAAAGTAAAGGATATATGGAATGATTTTAGAGGAAGTTACACTTTTTCAGACAAAAAGTAGTCTATGTCATGTGATGTCATGGTTCTGTTTCTCAGATAGTGATTCTTGGTTGCTACTCGTTAAGTTTTAATCCAATTTAACCTATTCACATTAATGGAATTTCCTGTTGTTTGACTGCATCAAGTCCTTGAAGTTCATTGTTGTTTCCATAGTTTTCAGGATATTTATATAAATAAAGGGCTAAAGAACTTTTTTGACTAAGCATCTGAAGACCCAGAAGCTGTTGCCACATGCGTATGATACATCATCTATAGGCATGGTTTCTGTTTCTAAAATAATGGAAAACCATTGATCTCTGGACTCAGATTAATTTTGTTTCTATTTAGATCCTCCATGAAACATGACCTGCAGGGTAAATTTCTCAAACAACTTGTTTTTCCCTGTCTAATCTTTTCTGGACATACATGAAATTAGGATAGCATGATTTTCTTTCTCCTACACTCCAGCTATTTTGGTGTATCAGGTCAAGGGGACAGTTTCAAATTTTATATCTTGTAGTAATTCCTATGTACATTTGTGTTTGACTCCTTCATCTCCAGCTCTCACAAACTTGCTTTGGTTAAATTAATCATCAAATTTTCTTTTATGAGAGGAGCATTTTCAGATGCCTCCTCAACTCAAGTGTTTTCATTCTCAACTCAAAATATTTCTTTGCTGGTATGTTGTCATTTTGGGATTTTACCTTTTCATTTAATTTTCCTGTGTAACTCTTATCAAGAAGTCTGAAATCTCACACATTACCTACATTATTCATCTTTCCTCATCTTTATCTCCAGGTCTGTCTTTTCTCAATTTCTCCTTCCCACTTTCTAACATTTTATCTTTAGCAGATGAATATTAGAGACGAAAATTTCTTAATTAAAAAGTAATTTTACTTAAAAGTCCCATTCTAAAGTGCATCCTTTGACTTTTAAAGTTCTTACATGATTATTTGATTCTATGATACACACTTGCTATATTTTTATCTTGTTTCTTTGCTCATGGTCATCAGTCTTCTCGTAAACAGCATTGCCAACATATTTCTCAGATGTACCTTCCTAAATCAAAAGGGATTTTTTTGCCTTGGGTATCAAAGCACACTTCACTATTCTCTTCAATTATTTACTCTTACAACTTATTTAGACCTGTAGTCTGTGTGAGATGTGCAGAAAATAAAGGTAAATCACAGTTCATTATAGCCCTACTGAAAAGGTACTTATCGAACACAGCAGAGACTTTTCCTAGTCTGTTCCTGTTCAACCATAGGAATATATTATAAAATGGCAAATAGAGCAGAGGAAAAAAAATTGAATAAGAAGTTACTATTTCCTTTGTATTCTTCTGAATTGATGTTTGCAGTGATTTTCTTAAAATCTTTCAGTGAGACTGTAACCTAAATTCTGGCATGAGGAAGGCATAATGCACATCTGCTTTGGACTATTTTGTTTCCTTGCAGATGTGCAGCTGTTTAGTAGGCAGCTTAGTCATACGAATGATGTTCCAAAAATCTTTTCAGAAGAAATCTTTAAAAACCCTATGGCTGTCCTCTGCAGACAAATAGGAGGGTTTCCAACATCACTGCAGTTTGGAAACCATCCAGCAGTCCCCAAATGACTACATACCATTGTCACAACTGCACATTTAGCCTCAGAGCTCCTGGAAAGGGGATGAAGTGCCTCATTCAGGAGGCATCTCTATCCACTGATAGACGGATGACAAGAAGGTATTAGGAGCAGTCAGGGTGGATACACTAAAGATAAATCATGCTTAACCAACCTGTTTGCCTTCTATGATGGAACAGCTACCTGGATGGAGGATGGGAGAGCAGTGGATATTGTCTACCTCAATTTCTTCAAGTCTTTCAACCTCACTACATCCTCATAGGCAAACCCAGGAACTGTGGACTGGATGAGTGGATAATGAGGCACTGAGAACTGGCTGAATGGGAGTTCCCAGAAGGTCGTTATCGACAACACAGGGTCTATTTGGAGGCTTGTCACAAGTGATGTCCCCAAGGTTCAATACTGTGCTCATTATTGATTAACTTATTCATCAATGGCTTGGATGAAGGGACAGATGCCTCTCCAGCAAGTTCGAACAAGTTCTCCATAAGCCAGCAGTGCCCTTGTGGCTAAGAATGGTATCCTGGGGTGCATTAGGAAGAGTCAGCAGGCTGAGGAAGGTGATCCTGCCTCTCTGGTATGGCACATCTGGAGTGCTGTGTCCAATTCCAGTCTCCCTGGAGCTCCTGGCGTGGTTCCAGTGGAAGACAACAAAGTGATGAGGGTACTGGATCATCTGTCCTACAAGAAAAGGCTGAGGGACCTGGGTGTGTTCAACCTCAAGAAGAGACAACTGAGAGGGGACCTCATCATGGTCTGAAGGAAGGGTGTCAAGAGGACGGAGCATGGCTCTTCTTGGTGAGGTTGAGAAATAGGACAAGAATGGGCAATGGGCAGAAACTGATGCACAGGAAATTTCACCTGAATATGAGGAAGAACTTCAGTGTTTTGGGTGACTAAGCACTGGAACAAGTTGCCCAGAGCGATGTGAATTCTCCCTCACTGGAGACAGTGAGCAAGAACAGTCTGGGCAAAATCCTGTGCCATGTGCTCTAGCATGACCCTGCTAGAGGAGGAAGGTTGGACCAGATGACTTGCTGTGGTCCCTTTCCTTATATATTCTGTAATTTTGTGATTCTATTTGTGTACATTTGTGTGTTTTCAGTTTGTGATTCTATTTGTGTACATATGTGTGTTTTCAGTGGGAGAAATGATGAAGCAAGTAACAAACTTTTATTTCTTAAATATTGTCTAATTCTTCTTGGGCTGTTTTCTGCTCTGGAAAGTGCCAGCAACCACTCAGCTTAATGTCAAATTTCCACTTCTGTCCCACTCTTGTTGGTCACTGAGATGAAAAGAATTCTGTGGAAAGCAAAACAGAATAAATCTGTGCAGGATATTTTAGCATTCTGAGCAGCTTCTGCTTAAAATACAGATCAGAACTTGTTCTTTTGGGAGAGTAGCCAGTGACGGATTTCCAGAAGCACAAGCAATATGTTTACTAATCTCTGCTGGCTAGCAGCAGTATGTTTAGTTTCCATAAGCCTGGAGGCCAGTAGTCCTGTGAGAACCTACAGATGCAAAAATTCAGGCATAATAATTTTGACTTCAAATGACACAGTAATTCCTCAGCTTTTGTTCAGTTCCAGCTGCACACTTCAGCTCTACAAGTAAGACAAAAGAAGTGACATCATCAGCACCTACACAACATTTTTAGCTTGTGCTAGAATCTAATACTGCTAAGGGGCTAAAATAAGAAGCGAAGTTCTTAATTTTTCGGAGTTGCAGTCATAAAGCAATTACATCTGCAGCATCCCATTAACTAATGCTATATTTCCATGATATTTCGGAGGTCAGTTTTTTTAACATCTACTGACTATAAGGAGTAAAAGCACCAGGAGAAAACTTAAAATGCATTGAAGATAGGATTTTTCGTCTCCTTAGTCTTTTTCTGGTATTTTTTTTTTGAATTATCATTTCACTTGATTTTATTTAGACTGCTGCATTTCTGTGAACACACATCGATATGCATTGTATATATTAATTAATTGACACACACTCTTTCCCCAATATACTAAGATATGACTAATATTTCTGAAATTGCACTGGGTGTCTGTGACAAGATGGCAGTGGGGGCTGTAGGACAGCCCTTGTAGGCAGAGGATGGAACCATCCTGTGCTGGACACAGATTTTCCAGATGGCTCCAACAAACCTACTGCAGGCCATTACTGAGTCTCTCAGCCCTCTAGAAAACATATTTAAGAAAGGGCAGAAAACTCTGACCAGGCAGAGGAGGGAGAAAAAAAGAGTAAAACAGGGAAAGGAATACCAAGGTCGGAGAAGGAGCAGGGCAGATGCTGCTCCAAGACTACAGCTCTTGAAGGATCCATGCTGGAGCATGGAGAGGAAAAGGGTAAGGAGGATGGAGTAGCAGAGTGAAACCATTTTGTATTGGCCCTACCACTCCCAACACCACCCCTTCCTGTGCTATAAGCTGCTTCACCAAAGGGGCTAAACATAACCAAGCAATAACAAGGGTGAGGACAGGAGTTTAGGGTGAAGCCGAGCAGGCAAACGGGAGAAGAAAGGCATTTTCCTTAATTGAGTTTTCCCCAGATGTTTTAATGTTGGGGGCTTTTTGTTTGCTTTTTGTTTCCCAATACCTGAATAAGTAATTAAAAATATATGTTAACAGGCAATAAATTTTCTACCCACTACATCTGTTTTTCCCGTATTAGTAATTGATACGGGATCTCCCTGTGTTTATCTTGACCCACAAACTTTCTTACTTCTGTTTTTTCTAATTTCTCCCCCATCCTACTGAGGGGTCAGTGACTGGCTGGATGGGACTTTGGTTGCTAGCTGGGGCCAACCTGCTACATAATTTTGTGTTAATACTCACATACATTGGGTTTTTAAAATTTTGACTAGGAATTTCGTGGAGTTTCTTGTAATATTTTAGGTATTTGATTGACATGCATACTATCCTAAAAGCAATCCCCAGAAATAAATTGTTAAAAAATGTTTCATTTTTTGTGTGTGCATGATTGATCTTGTAGTGTTTCAAATGGAAGAGATAGTATGCACTCACCAGAAAGATTTCCATTTGAATTTAATTCTAGCCAGGCTCCTGAAGTTATCTCACAGTTAGCCCTCACACTCTCTTCTCAGCTTCAGTTTAGTCCCCACCCAGTAATTCTGGACCAAGATTCTAGCTATGAAATTTGTGGTGATTTTTTTGGTCCTTTCTAACCTCCTCCTACATGCCTCCTCTCAGACTTTTATCCTAAGACTTCTTTTTTTCCTCGCAATCTAGTTACATTCTCTTTTTCACCTTAGATACATCTACTTTTAAGTTTCTTCTCTCCAGACAGATAAATGTAGCAGAGAGGTGTTGGGATGGCTAATGATCACGAGTGTTCATTAATATTTCTTGGATCTATCAGTTTCTTTTTTATATCATTTAGTATCAAGAATGACAGTTTTTTTCTTAGACTCTTGTTGGCAAGAAAATCATGATGTTTTTCTCTCACTATGAGGTTATGGTGATCTTTCAATTTGAATTTTTAGAGAGCATCTTTTCTTCATGTTTCATCGATAATCCAGGACTGTTGGAAAAGACAGCGAGTTATAGAGAAATATGATGATAGTAATCACCTACTGTCCAGCTGTTCAATCAAATGTCCTACTAAAGAATGGAACACCTATTAAAAACTTGATTTAGCTTGGAAACTATTTATCTGAAGCTGTTGGACTGGGAAATATGTTTGGAGGTCTTACTGTGTTGTCCTTCGGGGTATAGTATGCCATTTGACTTTCAGCCTAGAGTGTCAAGTAGTTCATTAGTGCTGGGCATTAAATGAATGTAAAATCAGTGAAGAGTGGATTTTAATGATGTGAGATTGTGAAAGTTTGCTTTAGGTGGGGATCTTGTTATCATTAACTCAACTCTCAGGTCAGGGCTTGTGTGGACTTAAAGAATGCAGCTGCATGTCTCAGAACACCATTCCCATAAGATAAGCCACCACAACAGAACTTGAGATAAGCACAGACAGCACAGCAGGAAGGATTTAATTCCAGGCCTAACAGAGGTAAAGCTTTGGAATTAGCACACCAGAGAAATTGAATTCTGCAGACTGTGGAAAAGAAAACCACTGCTTACACCCATGCCAGCCCAAGGTGTGGGAACATCAGTGACCACCCTGTGAATATCCAGGACCTGGCCTGTATAAAAGTGGTACCTCCAAAGGCACAGCTGGGGACTCCCACCACAGAGAACACCAGGGTGAAGAAGGACCAAAAGGGCACTGCAGAAATCCACATGGTGCTTCCATCTTTTGCTTGACCTCTCTCTCTTCCTCTTTCTCATTTTCCCTTTCAACCTCCCATTCCCTTTTTTCCTATACTTCACATTTGCTCTTAAATAAAATCTGTACTATTGATTTTGGCATATGGCCTCATTTACACCTTAATTCAGGCAGAGGTATCTATTATAATCGGATCATAATAGGGCCGAACTCATGGTTTTCTGAAGATATATCAGTGTGAATAATTTTGAAAAAAAGGAGCTGTTATATAATACCCATGGAAGAGAAGTTGGAGTTATATGATCTTTAAGGTCCTTTCTAACGCTAGTCATTCTATGATCCTATGATTTTGTGAATATAACAACTTATATATTGAAAAGCTTATCTGCATAAAAGAAAATGTCATTTTTAGCTGTAAATTTTGTTTACTGTTTGAGCATTTTCATGTGTGTTCAAAGTACAACATTTGGCATCCTGAGTTACCTGGAATTTATCTTTCAAGGCCGTCACAATTCTGATGAGAACTAATGTTAACTCAATTCAAAGGAGAAATAAAGTTTTAATGCAGAAATTTGCAAGATTCTGGAACCAGACTATGTACAGACCAGTTTAATTAAACTTTGTGAAAGATGATAAGTTTCATTTATAAATGTGTCAAGAATGACAGAAATGACTAAGAGCTGAAACACTAAGCAGGATTATGCTTTTCAAGTCAATATATATAACTGGTTGTGCTATTATGCATGTGGGTTGAACTGCTGAATTGTATTGCATTATGTATGTCATTATGTGTTATATTATGGACTGTTCTGTCAGAAAAGGATCTGCAATTTTTCTCTTAATTATGTATGCACCTGAATAAATAAAAATGAGCAAATAATTATATGTTATCCATGTTCCTTTATTAGCATGTGTCTTTCAGCAGCTCAAGGAAATTCATCAGACACGATTTGCTTGCACTTAAGTGGCCTTCTTCAGCAGAACTGGTGTGGCTGATTGAATACTTTGAAAATTTTTAAAATGCTGGTTCGCTCTGAGAGATAGAAACTGGCTCTTCATTTTAAAGGAGAAGTTGACTATGTATAATCTGCAGGCTTGACAATAAATCTAATTTCATGGATTTCATGAATGTTTATTTATTACATACATAGTTGTATTAAGTTCTAATAAGTGACTATAACCTCTACTAAAGATACTAGCCTGTGAGTCTTGGATTGCAAAACTTCATATACACACCAGGGCCAGCAGCAGTTCATGCACCTCTTGTTATGATCTGATTATAATAGATAGCTCTGCCTGAATTAAGGTGTAAATGAGGCCATATGCCAAAATCAATAGTATAGATTTTATTTAAGAGCAAATGTGAAGTATAGGAAAAAAGGGAATGGGAGGTTGAGAGGGACAATGAGAAAGAGGAAGAGAGAGAGGTCAAGCAAAAGATGGAAGCACCATGTGGATTTCTGCAGTGCCCTTTTGGTCCTTCTTCACCCTGGTGTTCTCTGTGGTGGGAGTCCCCAGCTGTGCCTTTGGAGGTACCACTTTTATACAGGCCAGGTCCTGGATATTCACAGGGTGGTCACTGATGTTCCCACACCTTGGGCTGGCATGGGTGTAAGCAGTGGTTTTCTTTTCCACAGTCTGCAGAATTCAATTTCTCTGGTGTGCTAATTCCAAAGCTTTACCTCTGTTAGGCCTGGAATTAAATCCTTCCTGCTGTGCTGTCTGTGCTTATCTCAAGTTCTGTTGTGGTGGCTTATCTTATGGGAATGATGTTCTGAGACATGCAGCTGCATTCTTTAAGCCCACACAATTTTATCCCACATTTTAGTGCAGATTTGCAAAATGAACTGTTAAGATTAATAATTGAAGTGCTTAATGCAAAGATGTACATAAGAGAAACCTCGGCCACTGTGCAGAAGTTTCTCATTGATCCTATAAAGAAAAAAACTGTACTATATACTTGTGTGCTGCCTGCTGCATCTCATCTATCTACTATCACAAAACCTAAATACAAAATGCAGCTTTATGGAATGCTTTATAACATGGTGGCTTGAGGCAGTGCTTGGACTTTCTGCTGGAACTACAGTAGAGATGACATTAAAGGTAAAATTCTGATGCTTGAAACTGTATGATGAACTGAGCAGAAAGCACAAGCTATGACAATGCCAAAATTATTGTTATTCTTCTTATTATCAACTCCATGACTAGCTATAATGTTTGCATGGAATGACTTCATATAGAAGGTGGGGTGAGAATGTGAATAGAAACATTATTTTCTTCCATTTTTCTGTAAGTGTGTGCATGGAAAGGTAGTATGATTTACCAAAATACCTTATGGCAAAGCTAGGAGAAATGTGTCTATTTTGAGGAAAGAATTTTAATAATAAGCCTAGATTTTCGCTCTGACCCTAGAGAGAAAATTCTCAATACTGCTTTGCTGATGCCCTAAATATTTCAGTCTCCCTGAACATTACATTTTTGGAACACACTCTAGAAAAAATATTTTTAAAAATTTCTAAGGGTGATAAAGACTTACATAATCTAGTACACAGCTAGAAGCGCATTCCAAAATAAGAAATGGAACACATGAAGCAATGGAGCTATACAAACCAGTAGGAACCAAGCAATGAGTTCTGCTTCCTGATTATAAAAGCTGGTTTAGTGGCAAGTTGTCTCTGAAGAGTATCTACAAACTGCACCATGGCAGTCAGATTAACGATGACTCTCCCAATGACATTTAGTCATGAAGGAATGGGATTTTTCCCTGATCTGTGGCTTGTGTAGTATAGTAATTTCAAACCCACTGAATACAAATGTAGAGTCTGGAAATATTCAAACAAGATAGGTAAATGACTTAGCATAGATGTAAAGGACTACCCATGCTGAAAGGAAGGGTAATGAAACTCCTGTCCACAGTATCACTGAGCCAAGGGGAAAGCACAGCTCAGCATGCAGAAGAGGCTTTCATAACTCCTGGGCACATCTGTACAGAGGAACTCCTGTAATGCAAACCAGACCAGCTCACAAAGTGTCCTCCCCTGTGCCAGCTGTCTCTGCATGTAAGCAAATGTCAGAGGGAATGGAGATCATCAGGGTGCAAGGGAGAAACTGAAATTGCATGTCATATTCTAGTTTCTGTGGGACTGGTTTTTAACCAAGAACCAGTTTCAACCAAATGTACAGAGATCTAGGACATAATGTCTTTCTACAAACATGGTGAAAACCAGGCACTGACTAGATGACATAAATGGGACAACTGAAAATCCCCAGCAGAGAGGCTGCAATGTGAGTGCTCATTCAGGTCATCCCAACAAGTTCCTGCTGCTTTTCAGCCAGATATGCAAAACCTGAGGGGCTGGGCAGCAGGCTTGTGTGCTGGCATGACTACTCACTGAGCTGCAAGGCTGGGCACACGCAGGGAAGAGAACTGCTGCTGCAGTAGTTAGAGGGTGTGTGTAACAGGGAACAACAAACGGGGGAGACGAGTGATGAGAAGTTACTGAGGATGCAGATTGCAGAACTTCTGCGTAGCATAGTTTGTAGGACAGAAATCCATAAGAAAACAGACTTCATTAATCCCCTGTTCACAATACAAGATATTTTCTGTTTAATCAAAAAACTTTCTAATCAATAAATATTTCATTCTATTATGAACTAAACACAGAGGACTCATTTGGGTAAAGCTTACTCAGAAGCTGATTTCTAGAAGTAAAGGTTGACTGTATGTCTTTAAGCATTATTTCCTTTTATTTTCTCTGCTGATATGTATTTTTCTGAATTATATTTAGGAAAAATATTTAAAACCAAAGCCATAGTCTTCATAATATCTCAGAGGTACCGTAAACTCTTATTTGGAACTGTAAACATGCAATTTTTAACAGCCATATGTTTTCAATATTATTGTGAAAACTAAATTTCAGCCAGTCAGAAGTCTGAAAAGTCACAAGTGGCCTTGATAAGTTGGTGAGGGTGTGCTTCAGAAGAGACATCAACTTCCTTGAGAAAAATTAGTGATAGCTTCCTAAGTTACTGTTTTCACTGGTGTATTTTACTCTAATAGTTCTGATTTTGATAAATACTCAGTCTGACTTTATTTGAGGGCAAATAAGAGTTTTCCTTACTTACAAAAATGAGACTCTCTAGCTTGTAGGCCCTTAGGGGTGGAGAACTTCTCTGATTCCAGGCAGAGCTTTATTACAGAAATCTCCAAAGTGAGCAGAAAGTAGACCACACAGTATATAATCACTGCTTGTGAGTTTTCTCTGTAGATTCTTAAGATTAAAATGATTAGGTTACTGACTGGGCAGAAGAACAATTGTTTGTTCAACTGTGCATAAATAGTTTTAAAAATGTGAATAAGTCTTGTTGTTGAATCAAACATTTTGCATAAAAATACCATTAGAAAGACACCCTGGTGTTGTTTTATGGGATAATAATTTCAGTAATAGGAATGTGAACTCTGTTATATACATTATAAAAGCTTGTTACCCTGTAGAGTTCCCAGAAAATCAGACTGCCACAACTCCCTTTTATATTGTTGCCCTTTTATTGATGGAAAAAATTTGTAGCTAGAGGTAAATACTAAATCATCCTGTTAGCTTTGCCCCATTATCTTGTACACTTCATGTTGGAACTGAAAATATCTTAAAATATAGATTTATACAGTAGTATTAAAAACCTTCAAACTCAATGTGCTTCTTCAAGGGTGAACTAACTGTTCATATGTATTTTATATTTAATAGTCTTCAAAATATACTAAAAAGCCAGAAGTGAGATGTAGACAGTTTATAGTTCCTGTATTTGAAATGGAAGTTATTAGAACAACTGAAAAAAAGTTTTGTTAAATGCACTGAATTTTATGAGCTAATATTTTACAAGTTGTATTGATCAAAAGCATTCTGGCAGCAGAAATGAAACAAAAGAGTAATAGCCAAGCTCAAGCTTCATGCAACCAAATAATAGCATGGAGTAGTAAATGGAAAGCAAGACAAAAAGGACCAGAGAGATCACATAAAATCTGGTATTGCAGAATATTAAATCCACTGCAGATAATCAGTGGCATATGAACAGAATTAAAATAGACAGTCTGAAGCTGCAAGCTGGGAAACATAAATTTTTATCTCACTAATGTTTCTGTAATGGATAGTTCTGATGTATGATGTGGATTTATTTTTAAATAATGTTATTTCACTGCTAACTGACCTTACTGTCCAGTTTAATTTACATAAGGAATTGAGATGCTTAGAAGGTATGATTTTTTAAGAAAAGAGTATTTTTGCCAAGTCACTCTGAAAGGTAGAATGAGAACAAGACATGTTTTGTTTTGACTTCAAGAAGTATTATGATAAACAAAATTCTTAAAATAGAAACACGGAAAACCAATTCTATTTAAATGTAATTCTGAGACCATACTACATCCCCAAGCTTGGAGTGAGCTGCATTTCCTCTGAGTCTTGTGCTCCTTTGAAGCTTTAGAGGCTTTAATAGGGCTTTGGAAAAGTGCAGGCATCTGCCCACACTGAGCTTATTTAAAGTCAGTGGCCTAACAGTAGATTAACTGTATTGGTCCATAAATAATGCACCTGTCATTTGCACAAAATAGACTGTCTGTCATTTGCACAAACACCCAGAATTTCTCAGACTAAGTGTTGTGGGGCAATGTGCTAATAATGCCAAAGCTTTGGGCAGTAGTAAGGATACACCCTGACCTTGCTCAGGTGTAGTAGTAATTACACTGCAAGTACTTAATGATGTAACTATTACTTCCTGTTTGCTTTACAGTAGCTCTTGTTTCCTGCAGATGTAGTGCAGGATCTTCTTGTCTTAAAAAAGCATGTTTATAAGACCATGGCATGCCATCACAGTGTGTGATTGAACAAACTCTTATTTCTGCTTTGTCCTGGTTACTGTGGTTAGTACCTGATAACATAAACCCCCATCCATAGATCTGACATAGTAACAGATATGAAGTCAGTCTGTATAGCCTTACGGTGTTTATATTAGAAAATTGACCAGTATGAGGCAACAGGCACTGTACCAGTATGAAATTTTCTACATTGCTCAGTTGTTACTACAATTAGTACAATTTATTTTTTTTAAGTTTCGTCATGAGCAAACTAGCTATCTCCTAAATACTTCCTGGATACACTTTGGGAACTCTCACAGTCCAATGACTATTCCCAGTAGTAATTTTGGATTTTGTCAGTGTACTCTGCATATAAAATCTGTTTAACAGTATGGGTACCAGCCTTTCTAGGTTCACTAGCTGCAGTACTGGAGAAAGGTCAGAAGCATATTTAATTTATTATCATTGAAATTGCTTCACAGACTGGAAGTACATCACAGCTGTAACTTAGCAATCAGTAGCTCTGGGGCTGGGGAAAGAAGCTTCTGAGAAAGTTTTTGAGTTGCAAATGACCATGTGAACAGATACTATTCTTTTAGACCATGCTTAAACCAAATATTCAGAAATGGCATAATTTTGACTTTCCCCTTTGCATTGCAATAACCTAGAAGATCTCCTTATAGTCTGTAAGAGCTGAGATGTATGTGGGCAGCTGCTTTGAGTCTCCTTGCTATTGTTAGTTAACCTCTTCGGAGATAGCTTTTAGCTCCTTGATTTCATCTTAGAGCCTCGGATGACAATTCCCACAGCATAAAGCACAAACTTACCATAGCAATTTACTTGTCCTCCACTATGGACTGCTTACACCAGAATTCTTGTTCTCTGGACAAAATGCACAGATAATGACTGCATGAAAATTCTAAGTAGACATTTTTGAATTTTGGCTTGTGATAAACCCTAGGTAGAAGGAGATGAAATTGTAAAAAACATAGATAACTATAAAATCTGGTGACAGCAATCCTAAAGGATGGAGAGAATGAGATTTCTCACCTTGAGAAAATTGTTACAATGGCCTCCAGTGGGGCTTCAGTAAAGGGAGGGCTCAAAAATCTTCATGACTTCTCTGATTCTCTCCTGTCACCTTGCTGCCAGCATGTGTCTTCTGGGAGAGAGATCAAACTTCCTTCTGACATGGACTCTGGTCTGGGGGGCTGAGGAAGAGCCAGACTGGGGGACCACAGCAAGGCTGGGGAAAGTATGACCCAAGTCTTCCCTCATAAATCTACACTTGAGCTGTCATTCTGGACTCCTAATCACATATAGAAGTTCTGCTTCAGTCCTTCCTTTTTTTTGGCAATTATGGAGTATACTTATTTTAGGAGGTGATCAGGAAAACCTCAATATTCAACGGAAAGAAAAAAGACAGAAGATGTGACTTTGTGTCTGAGGGAATTTTTAGCTCAGTTGCATATCCCTTTTTATATGACTCTTGTATCTCACTATGAAATTGCTATTAAATAAGGCAATGGCTTCTTTCCCCATTAAACAAGAACAAATAGGAAAATATTTTCACAAGAGTGACCTACTGATTACCAATCTGAAATGTAGGTTCCAAGTCTATTTTCTAGATTTATTATTTTCTGCCAAAATTGATTTGGACAAAACCCATAGTAATTACCTAATATGTGGTGAGCAATTTTCCATCTCATTACACAACTCTTGTATCTTATTACCCATTTAAATGAATACCTGTTAAGTGATCAGACCTGTAAAATGCAAACAATTTTTCGATCCATCAAGCCAAAACAAATAGAGGACTTCAATAAAGTCTTTACAACAGAATACCACAATATAAGATACAATAAAAATGGGATTTATCAGTGTAATGCATAAGCTGAATGAATATAAAACTTTATAACAGAATCAAAATTACTTTTTGGGATGTCACATGTCTATGCTATAACCCTAATTTTTCAAAATCCCAAGGAGCTCTGAGGAGGCATTTTGTATCATCAACATAAGAGCTTTGTTATACATCAGAATGAAACACATCTAATACTTATACAGACCTAATACACAATAACTACTACTAAAATAGAGGAGAAAAAAAATTAAAAGTGCATGAAAACTTGTTATTTTCAACTTGTAATGTTTTGCACTGCTTTTATGCAATCAAAGGTACATATTGAAAATTTGTACCTTTGAATAAATATATTCATTCCACAGTAGGCGTTTATTTTAAATAGTTGCTTTTCAAAGCACATATGATGTTTTGGTATTGGAAAAGCAAAAAGAGCATTCTAAGATGATTCAAACTTAAAATGAACAGTTAAACTTCAAGATTAGGATGATCAAGTCAAATTCAATTCTGCAACAGTTTGGCATACTGGAACCTGTTTCTGCCCACTTACAGTTTTAAAGCAAAGTAACAGGGTATGTAAATTGACAGCTTGGTCAGTAGATGCACAGAATGTAGCTCTGTAGTTTTGCCTTTTCTTTTGCTGCTTTATTATTTTTACATTCATAAATCAGTAATATACAGAGTAATACAATCAGCACATATCTTACATGTAATTAGAGGAGATATTACAACAATACCAAAACACTTCAGAAAAAAATCAAACCACCAGAAATGGATTACAGGTCAGGTAATATTCAGAAAAAAGTCTTTTCACAAAATAAAGAGTCCTTATCATTTTTAAACACCAGGAAATGAGCAACATTCTGTTGTGGAAACAATATAATTTTATTAATTTTTAAACTCAATTTCTAGACTTTTCAAGTAGTCAAACTGTAGTTCATGAGTCTGGAAAGTAATGTAAATATTCTATTCTTCGCTAGGATGAAGACTGCTTTTATTCTGCAAGGAAACATAATATTTATTGGAGCTGATGTTACTCAGTTCATTAGGAATTGTACGTAAACAGTAATGACTAGAAATTGTCAATTATAAAATAAACTTTTTATGCAGCTTATGCTTCATGATACTGTACAGAGTTTGCCATTGATAGCATATACACATACTTCCTCTTTAGAAAAATAGATCTTCATATATAAATATGTGTGTACCCATAGAACAGATCTTCATATATAAATACGTGTGTTTCCATAGAACACAGCATATCAAAGCAGTCTAGGAGCCTACTGTCCACAGAATAATTCCTGTGTTTGCTAAGAAAGGTTCTAAGCTCGGCTACCTCTCCCAAGTGGTTTCAGTGGAATTGGAGCAGAGAAGTTAGCTACGTCAGAAAGCCTAATCCACCAATTTCATGTGATTAATTTCTGCACTTCATCTAATCTCCTTTGCTTTCCATTATGCTATTTCTCACTGTAATCATAGTGTAGCAGATACAGAACCATGAACTCCGGCTGTTCCCCAATGATCAAAAAAACCAAATGATAACAGAGTTGATAGAGAGGTGGAAAATGCAAATTCATGTCTTGGCTGCAGTGACTTCTTAACTGAATATAGAGCATAGTGTAATTCAAAGTGAAAAACCTAAGGATATTGTTAAGGTCTGATTATTTAGAGATACTTCTGCACAAATTAAGGTGCAAATTAGACCATATGCTGAAGTGAATAGTGTGGATTTTATTTAACAGTAAATGTGAGGTAGGGAGATAGAAATAGAAAAAAGAAAAAACAAAAAAGAGAGAGAGAGAGAGAGTGTGTGTGAATGACCTCAAGCAGAAGATATCCCTGTCCATAGATCCAGAAGTATCCCATTGATATATGGGATATATATACACCAGTATCCTTTACCTAGGCTTCTTGGCAGTTGGGGGATCCCAAGGTAATTAAAAATTTTTCACTATTTATACATTTTAGCAAACAAAGTAAGTAAAGCTTATTGACTACACAGTTCTCTAATTTTACTGGTCAAATTATTCCCTCACTTCTAATGCTAAGTAGCCCCATGCTCAGTGTTTTGAGTTGGTGGGTTGTGAGTTGGTGAGTTGTGATCTTCCTCAGTCAGAATTAGCTTTTACCCAGCCCTAGCTGACTTCAGCGCAGTTGTTGAGTTGACTTTCTTTGTGGCCCTAAATTCTGCATTCTTTATGGTCATTATCAGTCATACATTCCTCTCCCCCAGCTTTGTTAACCAACCCCCTTGTTCTGATATAACCCTCAGGCAATAGCTTTATCATAACCCAAGTTACTACCACGTGACTTAATCTACAGTACAAGTTCTATGAAGTTCCATTTGGGGGGAAGCTTGGGTGGTCACAGATGCCATCTGTCCCATAACTTGGGGTGACTCTTCTTTGATCGTGATATGTGTCTGAGCAGCTTCTTCTTGACACAGTTTGCCACAGCAGGAATTTTTGTCTGGATGCAATTCCCAGGATGTGCCACCCAGATCTCACCTCTGCAGGCCTGGAGTTAGTGCCATCTCGTCACTGCATTTTGTACTTATCTCATGGCAAAGTCCTTCTTTGGCCTTTACAGTGTTTGGGACAGACCACTGTGATCTTTAAGTCCTTACAGTCAGTCATCTCAAAACAGACAACTTTTCATAATAACAACTTCCTTCAGTGACATGTGGGCACTATTGATTCATAGGTCACTTAAAGTTCTCAGGACATGATACTGTCTCACTGTCATGTAAAATAATTACTCATCTATTTGAATATTCTCTGCAAAGTTTGATTGTCCTCAGATTCATGCTGCTCTAGAAAAAGAATAATATCAAAATAATACATTCTTCTTGTATTTATGTTTAAGATCTCCAGATGCTTAATTCTTGACCTTTTTTTTAGTAACCATTTTTTTTGACACACAGCTGTAGTACCACACATTAAAATGTTGGAGAAAACAGAGACATAGGACACAGTTCATGTTAGATTTATTTGAAGCAAAAAAAAGGTAACTTTTATAACAAAACAAAAAAATCTATCCAACCTAGAGAAATAAGGAGAGTATCTGGATTTAAAGCAAAACACAAAATATGATCCTGTGCAACAATTAGAATTACATATTATAGGTGTCAGAAGACCTTTTAAAATGCATTTTCCCTTGGAATTATCTAGGCATTTATGTTCTTTGTTATTCATTAATGGTCTGAAAAATTGATACTAGACAGGCAAAAACAATACAGCGTTTTTGGGAAGCTTTTCCTTACTCTCTATCTTTCTATTTCTATTACTCAAATGGACCTTTTTTATTTTTTTGTTCTGAATGAAGTAGAGTATGTTAAAGCACAGAAGCCTTGTTTTCAGAGTTAGTTGAATTTTTATTGCCTTGTGATAAATCTCAAAATGCAGGGAATAGTGACAGAAACACTGAGATGTTCCTGGATACATAATAGAGTTACTAGGCGCTGAGCTGTGCATGTATGCACACACATACTTTAAAATAAATGTAGTCAAGCAGAATAAAATTTTCTAAGAGAAAAAGTTGAGCTAAGCTCTTTAGTACAAAAAAGTCAGCTTGATTAAGGAATCAGACCACCCACTGCTGGAAGAGAAATGTTGGTACCATATATTATGCATCTTTGGTATCCACAGGCTGATATAAAACACTGCAAGGTGGAACTCTGCTGACTAGGAAATGAAAAAAATATGCATTGACACAGTGAAATAAAGTTAAAATAGATTTATCAATTCATGAATTTACATTCTTCATAACCAAAATTTAAATCTTCCTGTTCAGAAGTCCTCAGCATGTTTACATTAAATGTTTGAATAACAAAGCTACTTTCATACATGATCAACTCAACCCCTATTTACTAAAGCAATCTAGACATATGCATAGCATCTAGAAATGTTTAAAAGTCTTATTGAGTTGTGGCCTACCTATCTGATGTGAAGTTCTTTCTCATCACTATGAGTCTTTCTACGAACCAGAAAACCTTTGTGTTTGTGCAGGGATAATACCTAGGTCAAACATTACAACATGCCCCTAAATAACTGTCACAACCTAAAACTAAGATGAAAATTAACACTTTGCTTCATAAATTGCATTGCTTTGATTTTGTCAGCAGTTTGCATTTCACTTCATTACTATTACCATTGTTGTATGTCAAGCATAGTTTCTGATTAAATTGAGGTGCTTTTCACACAGAATGCTGAAATATTTGACTTCAGTATACCTTTTTATTTGCATGGAGAAGGGTAATTTATTTGATTAAAGAATTGCACCACTAATGTTACACGAAACCAGCACATGTACAAAAATATTTCTTTAGTCACAGAAAAAAAGAGATGTGTTTGTATTGTATTAGTTGCAAAACCTCACTAAATCTGTGACATGGTGTGGTGTCCTCACTGGACCTCATGGGTTGCAAGGACACAGCAGCCTCACCATGATCTTCATCATGGGCTGCAGGGGAATCTGTGCTCTGGCATCTGGAGCACCTCCTTCCCCTCCTTCTTCACTGACCTGGGTGTCTGAAGAGGTGTTCCCCTAGCATATTCTCAGTTATCTCTTCTCTGGCTGCAATTTTCTCCTGCACAATAACCTTTTCTCTGCCTTAAATATGTTATCCCAGAGACTGACGGGATGACATCCACAATTGCTGATGGACTTGCCTTTGTCCAGTGTCAGGTCCATCTTGGCATTGTCTGATTCTGGCTTTATCAAACATAGGATACAACTTCTAGTAGCTTCTCACAGAAGCCACCACTCTAACCCCCTTGCTACCAAAACCTTACCACAAAATAATCTTTTGTAAAACCAATGAGCCTGGAGGAACACCACACATTATGCAGGCAATATATTTCTGCCATGGAAATTACTTAGAGCAGCAGAACAGTCTCTTGCTGAAAAAGCTGATTTACTGCAGAAGGGTCCAAGGAAGAAACCTGGCTGCTCACTAAAACAGGCAAATTTTCCCTTTTCCTGGCTGCATAGCATTGTTTTTCTATTTTACTGCCAAAGCTCTTTGCAACTCCTCTTCTTGGGTCTCAGACTGTCCTCCTCATGATTATAAACTAGATCCTCAGCTCCACACTTTCTACTTTGTAAGCTTCCTGCATAGGAGATTCTTTCTCCGCAGCACTCTGGGCACTGCTCATATGCATACACAGGAAACACTTATCATCATCTAATTAATTACTGCAACAAAACCCTTTTTTTGAAGCACACACATGAAATAACTCCAATCACTTACACTTTAATAGATAACTGAGTTCTTACCTCTCCTTTGTGACTGGACAGATACTTCAGAGCATTTGATATGTGATAGTCTGATATAGGGAAGTGTTGGATTAGCCATACCTCTGGGACTACTTAAAAGCATAGGGTTTCAAGCATTCATTTAGACTACTTGTGCCTGAGGCTGTCACCCACACTGATAAAAATTATCTATACCAGCCATATCATCCCCATCTTATTAAAAGAGTTACTAGTGTAGCTGTCAATCAAAGACAACATCATGCCTCTGGCTGATTTGCCAGTGCAAGTTCTTTTGCTTTAAACTAGCCAAAGTTTTAAAAGACAAAATGGCATAGGAGTGTTCACTAGGGACACAATTAAAATTGAATTTATGTTTAATTACGTGCATTTTTGGAACAGAAGAAATACAAGTATTTTCAAGTAAAAAATGTATGGCTTCACTAACTGGCAAAGTTAATTAGAGCACACTTTATGTTAATTCTTCAGGCCATTTTTAAATTAACAGCAACAATTATCTTCTGAACGCCTATTCCAGTCCTGAGAGGAGTATATTTAATCAAGTGTCACGTCCTCTGTCTTTATTTTTTCTTTCTCTCTGATACATTTCCTAATTAGAAATTCAGTTTCATATTTACAGAACATAATTCTTAAAAAAGAAAGCCCATTGAAACCTTTCAAATTGAGTACAAAACAAACTGTCATATATGGCACCATGGATCTGAATGCAAAGCAAAAGTTTAGTGTCTTAATAGGATAGAGAATATTTCTTGTGACATTTAATTCATGCATTCAGCACCTGTAGCAAAGGTATAGCGAATATTCAAAATCTTAAAGAATTCATCCAACGCCATTAAGAGAGCATATCCTTAATTTGTCAAACACTGATGTAACTGTGACTCTGACCTGTTCTCACCACATAATCTTTTGTGCTCTCAGACATACTTCCAGGTATCTTGCCTGCTTGAATTTTTTTATTTTATGTATGAATCATAGTATAGCAAGGCCTACAAAAGTCAGAGAACAGCTTAAATGACTATAGAGGCATTTGTAATCCCTATTCAACATGACACAACATTTAGAAATTCCTATAGATAATCATAGAATAATAGAATGGCTTGGGTTGGAAAACACCTTAAAGATCATCTAGTTCCAACCTTCCCGCCGTGGGCACGTACACCTTCCTCTAGACCAGATGTTGCTCGGAGCCCCATCCAGCCTGGACTTAACACTCTCACACACCACCCCCCCCACCCCAACGTCTCTGGGCAAACTGTTCCAGTATCTGCCCACGCTCACAGTAACAAATTTCTTCCAAATGTCTAATCCAAAGCTGCTCACTTTCAATTTAAAGCCACTGTCCCTTGGCACTACACGTTCTTGTGAATGGATTCTCTCCATCCTTCTTGTAGGCTCCCTTCAGGTACTGGAAGGCTGCAGTTAGGTCGCCCCAAAGTCTTCTCTCTTCCAGGCTAAACAATCCCAATTCTCCCAGCCTTTCCCCACTGCAGAGGTGCTCCAACTCTCCAACCACCCTGATGGCCTCCCCTGGACTCGCTCCAACAGACTGATGGCCCTCCTGGGATGGAGCCCCAGAGCTGGATGCAGCACTCCAGGTGGGGTCTCACCAGAGCGGAGCAGTGGGGCAGAATCCCCTCCCCTGACTGGCTGGCCACGCTGCTTTTGATGCAGCCCAGGATACAATTGGCTTTCTGGGCTGGGAGGGAGCTTTGCTTGCTCACGTCCAGCCTCTCCCGCACCCCAAGTCCTTTTGGCAGGGCCGTTCTGGATCTGCTCATCCCCCAGCCTGTGTTGATACAGGAGGTTGCCCTGAGCCAGCTGCAGCACCTTGCACTTGGTCCTGTTAAAACTCATGACATTCCCACCAGGCCACTGCTTGAGCTTGTCCAGGTCCCTCTGGGTGGCATCCCATCCCTCAGGTGTGTCAACTGCACCACTCAGCTTGGTGGCATCTGCACATCTGCTGAGGGTGCACTCGAGCCCTTTGTCTGTGCCATTAATGAAGATATTAAATAACGCTGGTCCCAGTGCAGACCTCTGGGGAACACCACTTGTCACTGATGTCCATCAAGACTCTGAGCTGTTGACCGCTACCCTCTGGATGTGACCTTCCAAACAATTTCTTACCCTTTTAACAGTTCACCCATCGAATCCATCTCTCTTCAGTTTAGAGAGAGGGATGTTGTGGAGGACCAAAGTTGACCATATGGTGTTTCCATGCTGTGTGAGGATAAATAAATCAGATAAAAATGAGAATTATTGCCTTGCAGGAATTTAGCACTAGAATTTTCTGTATTCTGACTCTTCTATCTATAGTCAGAGTATCATAGTAAAGTAATTTAACTCAAAATAATAACTTCTGGTCCTAGAAATGAGAAATTATAGCTTGTGAAAAAAGACAGCTCTCTTTCAAGAGTTTATATTAAAATGGACTAGACTATCACAAAGAAATGGGGTATTATATTAAAGTTCTCATAGAACAATGGAATTAAAGCAAAAAAATTTAAGTGTCAAACATCCTTTAAAATTGCATGAAGAAACAGAAATAATTTATTTTTCTCTCATCCTTAAAGTACTAGTGGGATCTACAAAGGCCAAAACCAAACCAAACGGAATCCAGTGTAAGATTTTTCAATGCATTCAATGTTTTTCGAGTGCAATGCTTTTGGAGAAACTCTTAGAGAATATCTAGGAGTTTCTTCTTTATGGTAATATTGTTCAGAAAAAAATTACTGCTTCTCTCAGTGAACAAAGAAGCAAGTGTAATAATAGCAACTTGACCTAAGACTTATTTTCAAGCAGCATTCATCCTTGTGCCATGTATGGCGGCAGAAATATTACAAATCAAAGTTCAGTTTTGCAGTACAAAATTGGAAAGTATAACATTAAAATTCAGTATGTCCATCACTTAAGAAGATATTTCCTTATTTAAGAAGACATTTGCTTAAACTACAGTGATTTTATTATTCTCTCTGTGCAAATAACATGACTCTTTCGATCATATATATGATAGTTTTTAAATTATATACTCACAAAGGTAACAGTAAATAAAGGACAGTCCTTGAACCACAGAAATTTTATAGCTTATAAGACAAAGATGTACAGTGCATATACAGCATATTGATGAATAATGAAACTCTTATTCTTATTTAATACTAGCTTGGTTTCAGTGGAATCAGTAGGAGGTATTTTTTATCACAAAAAGCTGAATTAGTTGAGTGAAAGGAGTAGGAAGGAGATGAAGAAGCAAAGATATAGTTAGAGATGAGTGATTTTATTTATGCTGTTATTATATCTCATTTCAATTAATTACTTAAGGACAAATGCAAGATGAGGATTTTTATTTTGCCTAATTTTGTTTGAAATTTTTATCATGGTTTCCCTCAGAGAGTTATGTAGCAGTGCTAGCTACACATGCCTCTATTGGTCTTCACCTAATAGCTTTTCGATCTATCAGCTCCTTCAGCCAAATACTCCAGGGACTGTTTCAAAAGGATGAGATGGTTTCAGAGATGACCACATGTCCACTAGTTCATCGAATAAGTAACGTGTGAATGTCTGTTTAAGTGCAAAGAATGTAAGGCTACAGCACGAGTTCTATTCCTTAGAGATACTGTGGTATCCACTTTGCTGAGAAACCCTATAAACAACCCAGCTTTGGAGCAGGAGAAAATTGAGTTGGAACTCATCCTTTGTTGGCCATCAAAGTCAGCTCATCATAAATCATATAGCATGGAATTTATCACCTATCTGTAAATGTCTACAGTGTAGACGTGTACCTCTGAGCTAGTCATGCTTTTTATAGTCAGAGGGGAGTGAAAGGCACTGCAAGGGCACAATTTGTCTGACCTGCTTTAGACAGCTACTTTAAGATGAGATAAAGTATGCCCTAGAAATGCCAACTTCTCTCCATTGCAAAGACAGTCTAAGGTAACTTACTCAAATATAGATGGTGGTTTAAATCCCGAGGTTCTTACTCCTCAGCTACTTCTTGAATTTCAACTCTGAAAATGTGCCCGACTAATCTGACAAATAATGTGGCATTTTTTAATGCAGTAAAGGTTTTGGAAAAAAAAAAAATCAGTTTTGCATTCCTCACATGGGAAAAAGTTCGCTGATTTCCACTGTCTGTTAAGATGGTGCTGTATGTGTGCATGTGTTCAGTGTACCAAGCGTGTGCACATGCACAGTTTTCCCTCTTGTCTTTTGGTTGTGTGACTGTGTCATGAAGAATCTCAGCCTGCAGCATGCGCCAGGTAATGGAGCTAAAGCAAGGATTTAAAGGCCACAGCTCAAACTTGCAGGTAGGAGTTATTGCCTTTGATAGAGACTCTGTAAAGCCAGAAACGTTGCCGGGAGAGTAGCCCTCCCCAACAGCAGCGAAACTCTGGCAACTGCCCCCATATGGGCCCCACAGTGGAGCTCGAGTCTAGCCCAAATTAAAGGATATGTGTTCAGATGCCTGCAGTCAGGTAACCGAAAGGAGGAATGCTCTGGCTCTGCATTGCAAGTGTGGGAGCTAAAGCTCTAATTTCGGGGAATGAAAAGGGGTTCTCAATGTCAGTGCATAGAGCTGAACTTTCAAATGCATAAACACTAAAAGTACGTAAATTATATACAAATGTATTGTTCTGTTCCATTTTGCATATATATCTACCTAGGTGTAGTAAGTTATCAAAAATATTATAGAAATATCAGCCAGAATCAGACTAGGGAAATAAACTTAGTAGTTAGTGCTCTTTTTTTCTCAAAAGTAGTATAAAAAAAATTATTCTAATATGCTTGCCTTACTAATAGTTTCAGTGAATGATCCTTGTTGCTGCTCTTTGCCTGCATGAAGTCACAAAAAGAAAGCAGTGAAATATCTGAAGAAGTCTTTCTGTTTTCTAAGTATTCTCTTAGTCTGTTAGCTCTAACGCATGAAAGATTTGGCTTGGAAATCTATACTAATAAACTTATAAGAAATACATATATATAATGTTTTCAATTTAAAAACTTTTCTTGATCCTCACCTTGGCTTTTATTTTGCCCCAGTCACCTTTTCATCCCTGCTTTATTAACTTTGCACTGTTTCCCTTCACATTTCATCCTGTTTAGCTTCTCCCAGAATTCATGGGGATTATTTTTCCAAGGATTATGGACTTCAAGCTTCAAATTCTGAAGTGTTGTGATGTGACTGCTCTCATTCTATGTTTTTGCTCCTGACAAGTGTCTTGCTCATTTAGAGAAAACACATATTATTTTGGGCTCTAACAGTGCCCTCTGTAGCTGAGTGAACATTTTTTTTGCGGGGAGAAGTGCCCTTAGACACTGAAGTAATAGGTTTGACTGATAATGCCAATGGTAATAAAGACATTTACTTCCAGGAGTAAGCTGTAAGCTTTTGCTCTTCACCAAAATAAAAGTCCTTGAAATGATTCTATGTACTATGCCTGAGAAATATGTTTTTTCACTGATGTTTGTCTCTATGCATGTAAAACTCCATGCTTGGCAATTAATTATATGCTCTAGTTTCCAGCTGCAGTGCTCCCTCCAAGCTAGGCAAAGAACTATAGCTTTTTAATGCCAGAATAGGAGAGTTTGAAACAGACACTTGAAAAATTTGATTGTGTTAAATGTCTGAGGACAGTTTAGGAAGGTTCCATGACCTTTTCAAAGTTTCTTTTGCTCATCCAAGTCAATTGCTTTTGAACATTCTCAATTTCTACATTCTCCCACCAAAATAATGTTGGGATTTTCAGCAAGGCAAGAAGAGATAAAATTTGGAAAAGTTGTGAAAACATTCTCTGGAGGGCACACTTTTGTTAGTTTAGGAAATTATAGATGCACCAAATGTCACAAGATGGTTGGGTTTGCTACTTTACTGTTTCACATTATACATGAGGAAGGCTCCTGATATCAAAACCTAATGCAAAGCTTTAAAAACTTAAAATGTTCTCTTCAACCCACAGTAATTTTTTAATTTAACATTTAAAATTTTAGTATTAGGTAAATATCAAAACCACTGAAATTTGCCAAGAATATTGGATTTTTTTTTTATTACATCTTGATACCTTCTTTAGCTCTAAGAACAAAACTTTTATTAATAGTTTCAGTGCAACAAAAAGAGACAAGCTCTATATAAAAGAAGTGTTTAACCCACTGCAGTGGTTATTCCCATTCATTACTTCCCACAATCACTCAGAATGAAAAATGCTTTTCTCAAAGATTTTTTGAGTAAGAGAGAGGAAGGAAAAGAAACAGTACAACAATGTCAATATTAAAATAAGTTTTTAAACAATGCTTAGCTATTTTATTTACTGTAATAGGCAAGAAACAGCCTGTTCACAATGGGGAGTTGACTCTCTTTTACACATAAACACAGCTTCTTCAACTACTTTGCTGTACTTCATGGACAAATGAAATGATGAATACAGCTTCTATTAGGCAGAAACCCCAGGAAATTGGTAGTTACAGACTAGCAACTAGACTGGTGGAGTGTTAATGATTAGTTACTTTTTAGTGTGTATTACTCTGACAAAAACCATTTCCCCCAGGATTAGCGGCTAAGGTAAGTAGCTGCCTTTTTTCTTTTTAAAGTGTTATTGAAATTATAAAAACAAACTCTAGAAAAACTGCAAATTAATTAGCTTTTTGCTGTTGTAATTATATGCTGCATTTCTCTAGCAAATGCTTGTAGAAAATAGATGCATTTGTAACTTTACAGGTGTGCTGAAGATGAAATATAGAGTGCTATAGCTGAACAAGTTATAATGAAAGATATGAACGAAAAATAACTGAGTTTGCTTCCAGAATGCAAAAGGTAACACTTTTCCCAATCACTTTGTTCATTCAGCAGTTTTCCTGTGGACAAAAGACATTTTTACACAGCCAAAAGAATAGTCATCGATCTGTAAGACAAACTCTCTGGTTATGTACTACCATGACCCTTATCTCCCATAGAATAGAAGTGTTCCTCCCATGTAGGAAAAAGGGTTCTTTATTTTCTTATTTATTTTTGCACAATGAATGTTGTAGTTTTTGAATTTCCAGTTCATTGCCAGATTCCTGTTTGGGGAATGAGGGATGGCTTGCCATTTCTGCAGCTCTAACTTGCTTCCTCAGCAGATTTGCAAGCATCCACCAGCAGAATCATATTACCAGAGGTCACTGAAGAGGCTGCTCCTGACAGTATGTGTTATAACAGAGAGTCATCACTGTTGCAGCTCTAATTTTTATTAACATTACTCACAACCTTTAAATGCCAAGAGTAATTCAGGTCCAAAACCTTTTCTTACTATCTTCCCCACAACTGTTTCCCTCATTTTCCTGCCCGCTTGCTTATCTCCAGGGTTTCTTTGAAATACTGACCTACTAAATTAGAACAACAAACATGAGTAGATTTATTTAACTTTGAAAGCCTTGTTGGCAGAGTCCTTTCATTTTGTTGTGAAGTAACTACTTCTGCATTTAAAGAGCACCTTAATATATTATTCTGTTCATCCCTTTTTATCACAATTACAGTTTCCTTTTCTATAAAATGCAGAACTTTATTGTATTAATTGTCATGGTGATTATTTACTCTACAGCATAATGAACATTATCTGAAGAGTTTGGTGTGTTTTTCTTCCTGGTGCTCAAAATATATTCCTGTAAGCACTAAAAAAATTAAAAAAAAAAGTGTTTTGTATGTTCATATTTTCTTCCAAGTTGCATGAAAAATCCTGCTTTGCTAAGTGTATTTTTACTGGTCAAGAATGGCAAGGGGAAGGCTCTTACCTCAAAGCAGTATTCCTCAGGCACTTTGATCATTGTTAGCTGCTAGTTCTGGCCTGGCACCCTACTCCCAGTTCATCTTTTGTGATACTCCCAGCTGTCATTGGGCACACCAACATGGGTGCACTGTCTGCACTTCCCCTCCAGAGCATCTCCGTCCTTCTGGGAAACCAGGGCAGAAGACAGGATGGCAGAGAAGAGTAGGGCTATGAAGCACAGTGATAGAGAGCACTTGTTTGCATAGATAAAGAAAGGACAAGCACAAGGCATTGCATGCACTGTGAATTTACTGAAGAAAATTTGGGGAGACATGTAGGTGCACTAATGCAGACCCAAATAATAAACTGATACCCCTCTAAAGAATTCAGTAGCTTCACTGTGGCACTGTGAGAATGTTAATAAGCTGGCTAGTTTTTGGCAGAACAATGCATGGGTAAGAACACCCATGTATATCTCTTCCTGCTGCCTATGTAAAAATACTTCATGACATTTGTGAACTTTAAATCAACGACAGATTAAAGGTAAATCCCACAGTTGAGACAGCAAACTATTTGGGATTAGTGGGCACTCAATGCCTCTCACCAATGGTTAACAACCAAATCCTAATTCAAAATTGAAAGTGTAAATAGCCAATCCAAGGTAAAGGAAAAACGTGCTGTCTGTTAGATATCAAAGTATATTTTATATATACTTTATATATATATTTATATATATTTTACTGTTAACTTTTCATGACATTGTGTGAATTTCAGTATTTCTTTCATGATAGTAGATTTGCATTAGAGGAACATTACAACTCTAGAAAATCCAAATCTTAGACAAAAGCAGACCAGTAGAATCAGTTCTAATAGCTGGTTGCTAACTGACAGCTTCCACTGCGAGTACTTTTTATTTTAAAATGATGGGATTTTCCCTAATTCCTTCACTGCTACTGCCACAGACACTTTACACCTTGTTTTTGGACACAAATGATTCCAGCCTTCATGATGGCACAACTTCAGTCTTCATCAGGTAAAATTAAGCTTTGATGACAGGTTTTAAAAATTACAATATAACATCACTTTTGACCAGAACGTACTGCAGTAATTAAAGCCTGATTTTTGATCGCATTAAATTTCCTATGGCACAAAAATATTTATGGAAGGCATAAAAAGCAAGGGTAAACATGCGGCCTTTTGTCATTATTATTTAACTACTCTAGTTACTGAACCTGTCTGGTTCAATTTCTGTAAATACTGTGCTATATGACCTACCTTGACCAATACATTTTACAAGCTGGAGTCATCCATTAAACTTGTGAAATGACTTTGCCAATACAGCTTGTACAAAAAGCCAATAAGTAGAAAAAGGGTTCTCCCATGGGCTCTCTTAGCATTTCTTGCCATGATTAAGAAAAGTAATTTTTTCAGTTTGACAATTCAAGGAACTGACAACTAAACAGAAATAATGATGCTAATTGAAGGCAAAGATAAACTTGTATTTTATGCTTTTCTGGTATTTATATGGAAAATACATTTAATATGTGCCAGATTGAGCCTATTGCTAAAAGACATGGGAAGATGATGATGGGGATACAGACATTAATGAAACTTAACTAAAAATGCCAAATATAGAATATTTTGGCATACTCTGTATGATACAGCAATAACGAATTTTCTTTGCCAAATAGAACAAATAATGGTAGCCTCATCTTTTTAATTTTCTATTCCAGCAGCTATGCCTCTACAAATGAGAAGTAGCTCAGACTAATAAAAAACCAATGTCTTCAGAATTAACCATTATAATAGTCACTAATTATACATAACAAATCAATATGAGTACCACAAACTAGATTTCCTAAAATTACCCAAGCAATTGTATTTTGTGTTACTCCACATTTTGAAAAATCTCCCATTAGTTTTTCACAGCCTCACAACTTTTTGAAAGGAGACATTTCATTAGTATTCAGTTGATGTAGCTTTTGTAGGATGCTGCTGGCCAGCATCTAGCTTTGTGTAGACCTGTTGTAAGAGAAAGATTGGCTCTTTTTAAAAAATTGAGGATCATGGGTGTCGTGGTTTGTCACTGGCCCAGCACCAGGCACCCACGAGAGTCGCTTGCTCACCTTCTCCTGCCACAGCTGGGCAGAGCAGAGAGAGAAGGCTTCATGAGTTGAGATATGGACCAGGAGGAAACACTTCAACGGCAAAACAGGCTTAACTTAAAGTTACAAAGTGAATTTATTGCTAACAATCAGAGGAGATAATGAGAAGTAAAATTAACCCTTTAAACACCTTCCCCCACCTAGCCCCTCTCTCCTTCCCACCGACAGCACAGGGAGATGGCACAGGGATTTGGCCAGTTCGTCACCAAAGGATTTCCTTCCGCTGCTCCGGGAGAGGAGTCCTTCCCTGTGAGGCCATGGGGTCCCTCCCACAGGACACAGTTCTCCATGAACTTCCCTGGCTTGCGTCCATTCTCAGGAGCAGCAGCCACACTGCACCTGCTGCAGTGTGAGTGCCTCCCACGGGCACACAGCCCTCCCAAAACTGCTGCACCGTGGGTGTCTCTTTCCATGGGGTGCAGTCCTACAAGGACAGGCTGCTCCAGCCTGCGAGCAGGGCCCTCTCTCCCACTGGATCACAGCCTACTGCAGGGATCCACCCGCTCCGGCACGGGCACCTCCCCAGGGGCTGCGGGTGGATCTCTGCCTCCCCCGTGGGTCCCCACGGGCTGCGGGTGGATCTCTGCCTCCCCCGTGGGTCCCCACGGGCTGCGGGTGGATCTCTGCCTCCCCCGTGGGTCCCCACGGGCTGCGGGTGGATCTCTGCTAAAAATGGTCTTTCCATTATTAAATACAAACTATTCTGTCCTAATCTAGAATTTGTGCAATGTTTCCATTATTTAAAATTTTCTGTGTCATCAGCTGCTCACCAGATTAACAAGACTTCTTTTGTTTCAAAGAGTAATTATAACATGAGAGCTTTTGTATTCATCAGGCTTTTAAATGACGTTATTAATGCTTATATCTCATTAAATCTGTTAAATTATAATTTAATTTGTAGTTACTACACACATTTGTGCATTTTATATATTTGTATATGTACATGCTGATTATCAGAATTGTTTATAGGACAGAGGCTAAGAATAATTCATTTTAGACAATTAAACAGTTATTTTGCCATTGTTTTCAGTAGAATTAATACATAGACATTCTGAATTTTTGCTATTGATTAGAGAACTCTTTAATTGTTTTTCTCTAAATTTAGTCTTTTAGAATTCGGTTCAAAACCTGTGGAATCAATGGAGAAACTCCCACTGATTTCACAGGCTGTTACAGTAGGTCCTTGACAAGTATTACTATGTCTCTCTATTTCTTAAGAAAAAGAAAATGCCTTTTAGGACTATTGTAAATGAAGGATTAAAAGGGACAGTTGATAGTTAGAGGGATGCATAGCTGCTTCAAGTGAAATACTCTCAGAAGATGCAGAATTTGGTTTCAGTGAAGAGAAATTAAAGATGACCTTTTTGCCCAAACATAAAACTCCATTCAGCAAGGCTGGGACAAGGACAAAGAAGCCATCAGGAAACCTGGAGAATGCTTTGACCGTGGTCCAGCAAAGCACTCACACAAGTGCTTACCTTAAAGTATCTGAATATTCCTATTTGAGCCAATGGATTTCTTCAGTTGACATGTTTGACTCTTTCCTACCAGAGCGGATAAAGGTGGTAAGAATTTCATACTGGGTTCATGATAACAGTCATGACTAGGGCCAGCCTCTGGTAACAGGTACAGCCTAATTTCTAAATAATAATTTAGAAATTCTACATGTTTACTGTCTGATCTTGAAGATTTAACCTGACATTTCACTTCTTACAACACTGTTGAGTTACTGAAATACCAAAAGTGTATGTTCTGAAACTGGGGAGGTGACTTTAGAGGGGATTAATTTTCACTGACATAAACCTTCTGGCATCTAGTCTAAGTTAGTAATGGAAGAGAAGCTCTACTGAGGGAATTCATATCACCTATAATTATTTTACTTTTAATGGAATGAATTATCCTTTCAGATTTATTAATTCTTTTCAAATGTTATAAAGGGGACTTAGAGAACTAGCTTACTATGGTGTCACTCTTTCTTTCAGTCTCTGAAATTAGTGCAGATGATGTAGCTGAACATAAATTTATACCTTTAACAGAGGCTCCACTAGACCAGCTGATCCTGTGATGAACTAAAAATACATTAAGCAATGAATTAGTTTCTATGAGTATTTAATGAATCCCATTCATCCTTATTTACGTGCATATAACCCCAAATGGCTGTTCAATTAAGTGCCTTCATTTGTATTACATGTACAGAATTCCTCTGCCTTCTTCTCACTAAACCCAAATATCAATGAATTCACAAATATCCAATGAATCTATGTGCAAGCATGGTATTCAGCTCATGTGCAAATTGATATTATTTTAAAAACATGGAGCTAGATAATAAGTAAATTCTTCAATTGCAGGGGAAAACAAATTGAAGTTGATGATAGGCATGTGATAAGAGAAATGTCCATGAATGAACACAGCCTGAAAGCAGACAAAGCCTCTTTTTTGAAATCAGTGCCATAAGAAAACATGAAGAACCGTAACAATAAATAAGATAAATTTGAATAAAAATTCACTAGTTGTAAATTGTAGGTAAGTTTCTTGCTAAATAATGGAATTATGCAATCATAATGCCTCTACTCAAAATATTTATCTTACGTTACACCCCAGATATCAAACTCAAATAATAAATACTTGTAGTAATTTAATTAAAATGCTATAAATTACTAAATTTTCCTTTTATAAACCATTCCCTTGGTTTAAAATAGGTTATACACCTGTTTTTGAGGTTTCCATCTCTTACTCTGGTTTTTATCATTAATGAAATTATCAGCTATGAGTCAGCTGTTCTGCCTGTGTTCTCTCACAACCTCTTCCCACCCACAGCCAACTCTCAGGTGGAACAAAATGAGAAACAAGAAAGACACTGATGCCATGCAAGCACTGTTCAGTCACAGACAGAATGCTGCTTTGTTGTCAGCCAGTCACACATGCAAAACACTGGGCTGCTATGAAGAAAATTAACTCCTTCCCAACCAGACCCAGAATAGTGTGCACCCTTAAAATAAAGTTGCTCTTGACGGGTATGTGTCCTGTTTCTGATCTGTTCTCTTGGTAGGTCTTATTGAAAAAAAAAAAAATTATTACAAGGCAAGATTATCTCATCTCCTAGGGAATTTTTAGACCTACACTGTAGTAGGTTAGCTGTGTGAGAAGACATACTCATAGAATCGTAGATTCATAGAATGGTTTGGTTGGAAGGCACCTTAAAGATCATCTGGTTCCAACCACTCTGTCCCGGGCAGGGACACCTTCCACTACACCCAGTTTCTCAGAGCCTCATCCAGCCTGGCCTAGAATGCCTTGGGATGGAGAGTCCACAACTTTAATGAAGATTTCGTACAGTACAGAAATGAGAAATTAAGTAAAAGGAAGGTCTATGAACAAGAATTATAGAAAAACAACAGTGAAAATATTTTAATTAGAGAAACTGTGACCAGAAAAGAAATATTTTGATCAGTGGAGTGTCTTGTAAGTAATCTCACACAATGCTCTGTAAGTAATGTTAGCTCAAGTCAGGTGGTCTCCTAGGCAGTTTACTCTAAAGTAAAATGTTGCCTTGGAGTGACTTGATGATGTGACACTTCGCTTTGCATTCACTCTAAGACACCAAGTCACAAATAATTAATCTGGTACAATTGGTCTAGTATCTGGATCAAGTAAATTTCAGGTAAGCTTTTAAAAAACAATAATGTGCTTAACATTATTGCTGTGGTTTTTAAATTATAATTTTATGAATAACAAAATGAAATTAACAAGCAGAGTAAAAGTCACAACCAACCTAATAAGCAGAAGGCAGTGAGGTTCCAACTCTCAACCCCTGAATATATTTCATGCTAATTAAACCTTCCTGATCCAAAGTTGCTTATTTATTTTTAGTATCTAGGGCCTCCAAAAAATGTCCTAGCATTTAGTAGGAATAATGGTTCTGCAAACCTGTAATTTCTCTAAACAATTTCTGCCTTTTCCAGCTGCATGACAAAACTAAACTTGCCAGTAAAACTTCTGCAATTGTCTTAGGGGTACTCCGCTTATGTGAATGTCAGGTTGGGGGATATCTTTTTAGGAGAAGGTTGGTATTTTAGTATGGAGACAAAACATGAATTGGCAGGAATAATGAGGATATTGCAATTTTCACCTTTTTTAGTTGTGGAAAAAGGGTGATCCTGCAAATCCCATTCAAGTATAGTCTCATTTATTTGGACCAAACTGCCTTGTTAGAGAGTTCCTCTGCCTGTTTTTCTGACACAGAAATAAAAGTTCAGTCAATGTGAGCTACGTATTTTTTCAATTAATTGACAGGGAGGCATTTTTTACCTGCAAGAAAATATAGATCTTTTTATCTTCATATGGGAAAAAATTTAGTCTCTCTATCAGTCAATTTAAAAAGACAGACAAGGAGTGAGGAACCTTGTAGAGTCTGTCTACATGGGGTTTTGCAGACACCTGATTGTGAACCTCATTTTTCACTCACTTGAACCTGAGTGAATGGTATTACTTGTGCCGAGCCTGAAACAATATGTTGAAACACAATGAGTACTACCTCAAAATTATATTATACATAGTTATTTCACATTTTTTTAAAAACAGTGAAAATAGCTTAAGACTTTGAGGATTAAGATCTCACATTGTTGCTAAGAGACTTGATTGATTTCAGATATTTTTCCCTAAATATGAGTTATTCCTTAGTTGTGTGCAGCCCTATGGAAAAACTTGTATCCCCTTCTCAAAGAGAATATTTCCCAGTACAGATCACATAGTCAAAGAAAGATCCGCTTATAACAGCTTTTTGAAGAGAAGTCAGTTTATAAATTTAGATTTCTTTTTCAGTTGTTATTAACATACTGGTTTTTAGCTTTCAATATCATTCAAGAGACAGGAAAAAAAAACCCACCAAAAATATTTTTAAAAAAGTGACAAGAAATGTTTTCTGGCCAGAATAGCTTCTTTTCCCATGTTAGCACTTTTTAATTCATTTAAAGACAATCCCGGTGGAAAAAACTAGCTAGCTCTAGTATTTAGAGCTATTTAGACATATTTACAAAGATTTTTAGTATTTGTCCAGCTGGTGGTTTTCTCTGTGACTGTGTGTAAAGGTCTCTTGTCTTTTCTGCATTGTATTCTACTATGTTTATGAACAAGCAACTTGATTCCCAAGTAAAGAATATGTAACATGAAATCCAAGTAAGTTGATCATAAACTCTCTGAAGAAACTGTGGTGCAAAGTTTTTTTTTTTTTTCCCCAAAATGGCTTTGTTTTATTTTTTAAATTTGTCCAAAAAGGCTCAATTTTGAATTATCCTCTGAGTCACCTTAGATTAGCTGCCTTTCTCCATCAACTCAGACCAATAATATCTTTAGCTTCTAGAGAAAAGAATATTGATGGGGAAAGAAGGATCATTTATTCTCTGAGATATTTTTGGAGAGGTTTAACACAATTCTGAAGAACAGAATGTACTAAGTAGCAGAGGGTACAAGAAACTTCTTCATTCCAGTCCATTTTTCTGACAATTTTCCAGTTTAAGGTTGATGCCTTAAATGGCTACCTAGAAACAGAGACTAGACAGGAATAAGGGAATAAAGAAAGTATTTGAAAGGCCTTCAAAGGTACACTCTGGAGGTACACAGGAGGCTCCTGCCTCAGTGGATCCCAAGATGGATGACAGGCCTTTCACCCTTTTATAGGTTTGGTCCATTTGCACATCAGCATAAATTTGCCAGTTAAAACTTTAGCTAATTATGTAATTTCCTCAAGCTTGCACCCTCCCCTGCTTTTGGGCCTAGGATGGTCTGGATGTCCTTGAAGAGCAAGCTGGAGAGGCTTTATTATGTCTATCTTAGCATAAGAGAACAGCACTTAACAAGCTACAGGAAACTTCAGAGTAACATTAGCAGTACAAGATTTCAAAAATATAAAAGTTAAAACCTAAGGCATTGGAGTCTACCAGTCATAACCACTGGAAGGTTAAGACAGGTGGTTTCCAGGCACCATTTTCAAGGGTTACTCCTCATGGACAGGGTTGTAGAGAACTTAAGAGCTGCACCTCAGTCTGCTGCCTTGGAGTATATGTGGATGCATGTCTTTTACACAACTGAAAGTGGAAAGGCTGATTCTCATCCAAGCTGCTGCTAGTATTTCAGAACATTGAATTTTATAGTGCATTAAGAGCCAGCTAATTTAGGAATCTGCACTGTCAGTGTACCTCTATGCATCTCCACTGCAGAAGAGACCTAGTTTTGAGCTCCTGTTGTCAATCAACCCTGCAGCTCTGTCAAGAGATCAATATCAGTGCAAACTGAAGGTCTCTGTGTATACTCAGAAACAATCAACTCTGAGGTTGTATGTGATATACACAGGTCAGTATCTTTAGGTACGTATTTAATGAAGGAAACTTACAGGAATACTGCTTAAAGACAGAAAGATATGATCAGTATCCTGCCAGTGATAGTCCTCAGAAAGGACTAAGCAAAATCTAAGGCTTTCTTCTGAACAGTAGCCTGAATATTATCTTTTAGTTGCATGATCTAGTTAATCTGATTTTTTTGTATTATTTTATCTGAGGTTTTCATATCATCTAATAATTCTTGTTTGAGGCTCAATACCTATGAAGGTCAAAATGGTGATAAACTGTTATTCCTCTTTTCTCAATAGGAAAACTGTTTTAGGAAAGAGAATTTCATGTTAACATGAAGCTGATAGTCTAACATGGTCTTCTCATTCCTTCTCCTATATGTAATCCATTTAGACATTATTGCTCAAATTGTGAAGGACTGAAGATGACAGAGAAAAACAGGACACTTCCCAACATCAAAACTGCACATTTCTATAATGAGTGTTTTTCAAAGTCAAAGGCAACCTTTAAGGGTCCTACCGTAATGTTTTGTGTCCCGAAGATAAAGTCCAAAGAAAAATAATGAAAAATACAGCATAGGTTACACTACTTTCCAGAAAGCTTTCTGTGGAAAGCAACTGGATTATTTGATTGTCTTCCAGGATCCTGAGAATTAATTAATACTTGATTGGCTCTTTGAAGAAATAAAGTATGTACTCCTTCCATAGTTAATGCTATAACTACATTTCCTTGTAAAATATATTATGGGTTTCTGTGTTCCTTTGTACTTATGTATCATAAATGCCAGATGTTCTGGGTGCACAAAGTGGCACTGATGTGCAGATGAAAGTAACATTATTTCAGTGACTTTTATTGTTCATTTCTATACTGATAGTAATGCTGGGGATTTGGTAACTGCATTAAATTATAATTGTTTGGCACTGGAATACTGTAGTATAAAAGTTACCATCAAAGGAATTTCAAAAATTGATATAATTTTGTACTTAACCACGAGTCTGGGTTTTATTATGATAGGTCACTAGAAGAGCAGCAATCAATTTCTTGGTGCTTTACTGCTCACAGGCCCCTGTGCAGCAAGCCTTCAAATATCAAGTTCTTATTTGTAAGGAGGTTTGTTTTCAGCTCCTAGTCTCACTTTTCTCCTTCATCATTTGGGTTAAGACAATAGATTCTTTTGAGCTGGCTGTCTTTAATAGGGGAAGAAACTCCTGCAGGAAGTAAAGTGTGCCGCTCAGTGCCCAATACTGTAAATGTGTTAACGAGACTTATGCTAAGGGATCTTTTCTTCTTGCTTCATTTTTTTCTTATGAGTCTGTTGTATCACCAACCATCATGTTGTGCAATATCTTTGTTTCTATTTCTATGTCTTCTCATCTCACTTCCAGACTGTTGAAATTCCTGTAGTAATTTGTGTTAGAGGTCAGCTCCTTTGATGGTAAGGATCACACTTTTTCCCATGTGTGTATACAGTGCTTAGCCTAATGGAGTCTTAAAAATAACTATATTCACACAGACATCACAGCAACAAAAGTACTAACAGCCCATTGGGTTTCCACTAAGCTACATTCTCAGTAAGATATTTGAATCTGTAGAAGATGAATTTTTGTTGGTCCTGTTTCTGTTGATGTCCTTAGAAGACTAATAAGTGCTTTCCTTTTATGCAACAGTCATGGAGAGCATACTTTTTCAGCCCATTCCAATGCCTGACCACATTTTCAGTGAAGAAATTCTTCTTGATGTCCAACCTGAACCTCCTCTAGTGCAGCTTGAGACCATTTCCTCTAATCCTGTCTCTGGTTGCCTGGGAGAAAAGGCTGACTCCCACCTGGCCACAGCCTCCTTTCAGGTGGTTGTAGAGAGTGATAAGGTCTCCCCTGAACCTCCCTTTCTCCAGACTGAATGATGACAACTCCCTCAACCACTTCTAATATAACTCACTCTCTAGACTCTTCACCAGCTTCATTGTCCTTCTCTGGACTTGTTCCAGCACTTCATTTTTTTTCTTCTAGTGAGGGGCCAAAACTGGACGCAACACTTGAGGTGTGGCATCACCAGTGCCAAGCACAGAGTGAGCATTGCCGCACCATAGCAACTCAGTTACATCTGATTTAGATCAAAAATACGGATCTTCCCATCATGGTACATGAACGTGGAAAGTGTGTAAATAAGATTTACAGAACATTACTGTTGATTATTTGGAAAACTTCCCAGTATAACGTTTGCTCCCTTTGACAGTACATGGCTTACTTTTAAAAGCAAATGGTAACTAACTTTCACAGAAAGAGAAACAATTTAGAAGTCATTGCTTATAGTTTATTAAAGAATGGCTTTTATTAACCCAGGAGAATATTTTGATGTTTATTCACAGAGATGTATTTCCAATTAATATTTAGTTGGTAGTCAGTAATGTAGCAATAAAACAAATTAGTTTTTCAAGTAAAAGAACAGAATAGATGCTCAGATTCTCCAGCAAAGCTATAATGCATCTTTATTTTCTAAGAAGGAAGCTTAAGGATATCAGATAGGATTATACAAAGAATAGCAATTAAGACTTAGTAAATCTGTCCTCTAGACCCATTAAAGATTCCCAGCAAAATACAAGCTATTTGTTTTAAGTGAAAGAAAGCAATTACTGCTCCTTCATGTGGGCAGTTCCAAGGCTGAAACTTAAGTCTTTATTGCATTCCTAGTAAAACAAGATGAAATTAGTGCAAATACACTGTTTGACATGATCTCCAAGTTCAGACCTGCTGTCACTCTTGTGGGATGGGTACTGAAGCAATGGATTTGTGTTCTGACAGGGAGTGCTCTGAGAGCAGATGCACTTCTGCAGTCCTGTGTTATCATGTTTGGTATAACTTTGAAGGTTAAAGCTTTTCGAAAGGTAATTTATGGTACACTAATGTTCTGAAAGGTTTTTCTGGTTATGTTATCAATAACCTCAGAAAAAACTTGCAGGCCTGAAATATCTATTCGCATTCATGTGTCCAGGATTGGTTCTACTTAGTGTCAAAAAGAAAAAAGCCAAGGCCATATATTATTATATAATATATGTATTATATATTATATAATAATATAATATATAATATAATATATACTATATTATTATATAATATAGTTCAGATGTTCTGCACTTGGAAGAATGTGCTTAACTGCACTGTGTGAGAGACATCTCTGTGCAGAGTTCACTTATCTGTCCTCCTTTATCCACATTAAATTCTCCTTCCATAAAAATATTGATTTGGAAATCCCACTTTAGTTGGAAATCTCACTTTAGTTATGAGTGTTTTTGTTTTTTAAGGGATGAGTTTTGTAGTCAGCAGACTACCAGTTAGTTCATAAAAGGACACTGAAGGTTTTTAGTTCCTCCCCTGATTACAATTACCATAATGGTTTTTAATAACATACAGCAAATCTAGTAGCTGCATTTATTTCTTCTTCCTTCATATGAGGTAAGTTATGGGTTGTCTGCAAAATCATATGGCCAGTGGCCAGGTGTGACTATATTAAAAGGGTAAAGGAGGGGGAAATGCACCAAGAAAACATTTCAAACAGAGTGGCAGATGTGATGTTTCCTGAATGATGAAAAATTACTGTAAAATATAGTACCAGTTAAAAGCCCAAAATTGATTTAAAATCAAAACCACCTTGATTTACATCTCGGGTAAACACAGGGCTTGAGAAGATTTCTGATAAGATTGTCAAATACTGAATATTTTAATTTTAAACTAAACATCTCAAGTACAAAAGACCTTGATAGAAAATACTGAAATGTGTCTGTCTAAGCAGGAAAACTTGTCTGTCAATGAGGTGAGAAATGAAAATTGTCAGGAAACATAAATTTGACAACTGCTTTCTTGACCTGTCTTGTTAATGACAGCCAGAAAACACTGTATGGACTTGGCTGACAGAAATATATCAAAAGTATATCCATGAGAAACTCAAGAGACAACATGAACCTAATATGAATCATAGCCTAATTGTGAAGATGATTATTCTCTTTGGCTGCAAAAACTTCTATATGTCCACAGATTACTTACATATCTCTTGAATTATCTGATAAGAGAAACTTTGCTTGAACAAGAAATAGTCCTTCCTTACTGCACCCAAAAGCAACTATTATATGCTAATACGTATTGTCTACTGATTTTCTGCTTTAAATCCACTTCCTACATAGGAAGTATTCTTATGGTAACACTGTTTTGAGATGCTCTGGTATTTTGTGAAGAGGAACTTTCTATATATCTCTTGGAGTACTTCTGGAAATTATTCAAAGCCTTCTGGAAATTATTCAGCATAAAACTAAATTTAGTTTTACCAAAATTCTCTCATTGATTTAATTATTCTGTTGTGAAAATTCCTGATTAAGACTATCTTGTGAAGGAAAAAAAGGATTTAAATATAAATTAGAAATAGATATATGAAATTGGAATATATATATATGTACAGCAATAGATTTTTTCCTGTGTCCTGAAAAAATGATGGGTTATACTTAGTGGGGATGTTTTCAAATCTCAGCTTTACCAGCTAACAGAAATTAAAGCTCTAGAGGGTAAAATGCAAATGATTTGACAAACTGAAGGACTGCAATTAGCTCTACTGTCTATGAATATTGTTTAGCATGGAGAGTTCAAAGAAAATCATTGAACATTCCATATTTGGCATATCACATGGAAAAGATTCAACACAGGATTGAGGCTGTATATAAATAGGAGCTGTATGGTATGATATGGTATGACATGATAGGTAGAAGTGAAAGATTTATCCCTGATTTTCTAAGAAGCCTTCTCCACCCAAAGAACTGCATTATTGTTTTAAAGTGCAATATTAAAGAACCATTATGAAGCAGAACATTAAAGTGTTAGGAAAAGTATAAATCTATTAAAAAATGTGGAGATAGAGAAAGTAACTTTAAAATTATTTTTGTCGTTGTTCTAAAACTGAAACTAAGTAGAGGTAACTGCCAATGCAATATCATTTATAATGTAGGCTTGATTTTGCTGGTATGAACAGTATCAGATCATGCCTGTGCACTGCTTTCAGTCTTTCAGTCTATTTCTCCTTAAAAGCCATCAAAATAATGTAGGTAAGATCTTACCTACAAATATTTTTGGCATTTTTATGTTAGTTATTTTATTCATATAGACAAAATCTTCACTGGCAATCCATAAAGAAGAAACATGCAATATTAAAATGCATGATTTTTTTAATTTTTGAAAAATTTCTCTTGAGTAGGGGTGTTAAAAGAAAAGAACTGCTTTGATATGGGGGAAATCACAGAGATTTAATTTTGCTTGCAGTTTCTGTTAATAGTAGTGAATATTATTTTGGTTAATTTTAATTCACAGTAATTGGGTGTCAAGTTGAAGACAGTCTCTTCAGCTTCCAGTGCAACTGTTGGAGAAAGATAAGGGCTATCAGATGACCATGTTACAAAAACCATTGCTGAAAATAGTTGCACCCATTCTGTCAGTACGCTAATTTCTCTATATTGGCAAAGATAGATGGCTTGAGCAAGATACCTAACTCGTACAGGACAAGCTGAGTGAGGTATCATGTCATATGCGGTGAATGAGAGTGACTCAGGCTGTGTTCTGGATCCATATGAGAGGTGGCTGTCACAGCTCTTGTGGCAACAAAGCTTCGAGATTTGAGAAATGAATTACTTTTACTGTGGGCTTCCACATCCAACCTCCCTTAGCAAAGCAGTTGTAATTTCCAACACAGAGCCTTCAAACAGGCAGTTTGCAACTAATTTTTTATGACTAGGTTACACATTGAAGGTATAAAGGGCTCTAAATTCCTGATAATTTTCTTTAACAGAAAAGCTATGGCAGATACAGAACAGGGAGACAAACCACCTGTCCCATGGTGAGAGGGAGTTACTAGTAGTTTAGATTCTGATGATTCTATGATTTGTTCAGGAGCATGAGAAAAGTCATTCAATATAAAACAAAGAGAGGAGTCTGATAGAATTGTTTTAAAATAAAATATTAACAATATTTCTAATCTTGGCCCATTGCTGAGTCAGTGTGACACAGGTCTAATAATTTGAATTTATTCTTACTGTAAAGCCAAACTGGGGGCAAACACAAATATTCATATCTCATATGTATATAAGAACTTCCCTATTCTATGCACATAATGATACATAATTTAAAGCAGGATTGAAGAAAACATATCTGTGTTACATAGAATGCTTTAAATCTACTGATATTTCTGCTGGATTCAGAAGGTGAGTATTTTGACTCCTTGCTTTTCTTCCATAAAATAAATATTATTCTTTATCTCTTAGTTCTCTGTTTCCTGACACTGTTTTCATTTTCTTCTTTAATATTCAGCCTAATTCAATAGAACATTACCCTTGTGTTATTATCAGGAACCAGAAAGCATCACTTAGAACCACAGTTAGAGGTGTTGGTAAATGATGGGGATTTTTCCTTTATTAAAGAAATACTTAAGAGCAGTAACCTTTTCATACTAGTGAACACTTTCAAAGGAATTATTTTCTCTCACGCTCAAGCCTTATTCTGCTGAACATATAAAGCTTTGTAAATCCAAAACATTCTTCACAGCCAAAGTTTGGCTTTTCAAGCCCACACATTTCACATGCTTCTTAATGATTCATTTGTTCTTACGTTGTCTGTTTTGGTAATGGACCTGCCATCTGATTCAACATGGTAGGTCTTTGCTGCCAAATCATTCCACATGTGATTGCTGACTTGTACTTCAGGTCCTATGCTCTTCTTGTTCTCCCACCTAAGATTTCTCCAGACTTTTGCTGCATAATTTCCTGCTGCGAGGAAGTGTCCTAGGCTCTGGCTTGGGGGAGTGTGTTGATAACTGTTTGTTAACACAGCTGTGTGCAATTAGAATTCTCATATGAAGGAAACTGGCCTCTGTCAAACTCCAGGGTTATGGGCACCTGCCAAAGAGTGGAAGCTGAATTTGCAAGAAGTGAATAGCATATTCACTAACGCATGAAATTTTTTTTGAAAATAACGTATGTTAAAATTAAGAGATGTTAAAATATATGTGAGGAGCTGTGTTAGTTTTTATTCTTTTGAGACAAATGTGATAGTTTATTTCATTTGTTATTTTGAACTTTTAAGAAAGACCTGACCTTGCAAGTTGCCTCCAGCAACAGCTTTCTGGCCTCATGTGGAGACACATTAACATCAGTAGAGGTCTACCCACTTGATTTACTGAAAAAAGGCTCATCATCATAAAATCCTAAAGCCAAGATTTTTGCTTTTTACTTTCTCTAATAAAAAACCCCAAGCATATAAATTGTTCAGAATAAATAATAATGTCAATAACTGCAGAAGATTTTCATGAACAAATCCTGCCTTTCCATTTTTAAAAATGTCACATCTGGCACAATGTTATAAGTAGTAAAGGTTTGATTGAACATGCTAATCTGAGCAGACCATATTTGGAAGGAATAGATTGTCTTTAAATATTGTTCTCCACTTTGTCTACCATTGCCTTTCACTGTATATTAAACAAGCATTCTCTTTTTTCCTCCTTATCTCTTTAATATCACACAGATTGCTGAAATAAATCCCAAATGTTCTTCTATTACATCTCATTTACATCCATTCTTGACAGATTTCTCACTGTTTTCAGAACTGGTAATGTTATGAAAATTACATGAGTCATGAGAAACTGGGAGAGAAGATAAAAGCAAAATGACGAAGAAAACAAAAATGAGGAAAAGTAGGGAGGGGAAGTGGGGTTTTGGTTAGCAATATTAAAAGATATATAAAAGTTCAAAATTTATCCAAATAAAATGCAATAGAATAGATGAACTAAAGCCATCAAGGGGGCAATTCCTTCTTCTTCATCTGTTCATCTGTACACGCAGCTGAAAGCTAAGTAAATCCTCAGCAAGCAGAGGTGAATGTCTGCTCTTTGATGGCAGGTGTCGGTGCTGCTCTGTTCAGAAGAGACATGGCTGCATATTTGCTAGTATTTGACTGTGATGGCATACAGCAAGCAGCAGGAATAGCAGCAAAATGGCTTGCTGTGGGATTAATTTATGCACATTAATTAATGCACATGTGGGATTAATTTAAACTATTCAGGGAGCAATGAAAATCAATGCAGATTTTCAGAAAGATACTTTATCATCTTTTCCTCATGCAGAATTGAAAAAAATTTCCAAAAACTTAAAAAGTGCACAAAGTCGATGAATATGTATAATTTTTTTTCATCTGAAAAAAAAAAAATCATTTTTTTGTTTTGGGAGTTGCTCTGGCTTGCGAAAACTTTCTTAAAAACAAAGACAAAATACTCTACAGCCAAAAATATTTTTTGTCTCTTATTCCTATGGTAAGTTTCTTGCAAGTGCCATGCCAACAGCCTCAGTGGAACTGCAGTTGCCTCTAGTCCCAAACTAAGGTAGGATTGGCTAGAGCTGAACAAACCAAAAGCCTTGCATCTTGCCTATGATGGGGGTTGACAGCAGATACCTTGCAAAGAATGAACACAGAGCATATAAAAGTGTCTTGGGGCTTTACTGAACACCAGAAATGCTGCATTGTTTTTCCATAAATTGATCTGTGATTAGTGTACACCTTAGTTGCTATCATTGGGCTGGAATCTGAGTCAAACTGTTCTAGGAGATTTCTTGATCAGTCATGACTTAATTTTTAGGGTGTAAGAAACTATAGTGCTGAGCAGTTTTGTACATTGGTCTGAAAAAAAAAAAGCAGAGTTGTATTTTTCCCAGATAGCATGGATCTGGAAAACCTTATCTCCATTTAGTCTTCTGAACAATGCTAATTTTTCACAATTCTTTGCACAGATCTGTTAGTCATTTAAGTTAATCTACCCCTTATTATCAACTGAATATCACACTTAGTACTGTGATTAACATATAGCAAGAAATGATGTTCCTCAAGTCCATTTTATTTCTATTTATTCAAAGGCCACTGAACTTCTCTTCAAAACCATAAGTTCAGTATTTCCTAATTTTTTTTTTTTTTTTTTTTTTTTCTGAGAGATCTATACATTTCCATAAAAATAAACTGCAGGCCATTTCTTTTTGGGGACCATTTAAAGAAGTAATTTGCCTCTTTAACCTCATCCTGTGAAATCTGATCTAACAGAGCAGTGGAATCCTTAACTAGAACTCCAGGGAGCTGGATGTTATCCAAACAAGTCTTCATCTAGACCACATCAATATTTTTTTCTGTTGAAAGCTTCCTGCAAATCAAGGGAATCAAGGGAATATATCTAGGTTTTGGGGTGTCATTGTATTTTAATTATTGTGTTATTATTACATCTTAATAGTTTACTTGCCATAAATTTTTAAAAATAGTTGCAGAATTCAGAGATATAAGCAGATCTGATGTTTTTAAGCATAGGCTCCAAAGATCATCTTCTATAGTGAATCATCTTTATTATGGCTGCACCTCTTGTCTGCCTCCTTTGCAAATCAGATGAATCCTACTGAGAGTGCCAAATGTGAATGTTAAATTGCATTCTCTCTTCTCTGTATGTGCCCAGCACTGATGCTGCTGCATGGGATCCTTAATCAGTAGGAATAACTATCTGTAACTAAACTATGCTGCTGAAGTGTGAAAAATATCCTGCTCAATTTTGCGAGGATTATTCCCAGAATGACATATCTTCAGATATTGACCATGGAAATCCTAATGGTTGAGTTTACACTGTTGTTGACTTGTTTGCAGCCACTATAATTAAAAAAAAAATCAAGTTAAACCAAGCAAAAATTATAAAACCAGACTCTTCTACTATTTGCAGTGTCATGACTTAGGAGAGAGAAAGTAGATATTCAATTATGTTCTGAAGTTACTAGAGTTACTAGATCTTTTGTTTTAGCAGTATTTCATTAATAAGGCACCAAAGAGTTCAGCAATACAAATGATAGAACAGTCTCCCATTTTATTTTTAGCCTTAAAGTATTGAAGTCATAAAACCTGTCATAATTAATTCCAAAGCTGAATCACAGATCGCAAAGACAAAAAGAGCTTTAGAAGAATTGGATCTTCTGGTCTTCTCTTGATGACTATTGTGGGGACTGCATCTTTGAGGACAGTTTCACGTTGTTTTTCCTCAAGAATGACAGGTTTTCCTTTTATATATCTTTCTCTGATCTGTTATTTTCTCTTATTTCTAAATACCATGTCCCAGATTAAAAGTAATTTGGCACCAGGAAAACAAAGTGAACTTGGACCAAATGGTACCAATATTTGATCCAGAACTGGAACTGTCCCTGTAATTTTTGCTGACATCCAACTGGAACTAAACAGGAATATTTTCAGTCACAGATGATGGTAGAACTAAAGAGATATTGTTCTATTTTAACTTCTTGCTTAGTATTTTTCTGACAACTAATGCTCAAGCTTATTTATGTGAACACAGTTTATCAAGATAAGTAAATGACAAAGCTATGACCAAGGCTGTAAAACAAGTTACTAAGAAGTCACATGTTGTGAGTTCAAGTCGTGTTGTGGGCTCATAATGCTTCAGCAGTGACACAGGTTTTGGCAGCAGAGAAACACTGAGGTAGTTTGATATCAGGCAGGTAAGTTGCTTCATGCTCATTGTAGGGCAGGGTCATGGGCCTAGCACAACTATTTTGTGGCATGGCATCCTCAGGAGGCAGCACTCTGGGTGTTGCTGTGGAACAGCTGACAGCACAAGCTCACAGTATAGCTCACCTGAAAGCTGTGTCATTCGGTCGCCTGCTTCCACAACCACCATTCCCTCAGCTTCCTGATAGTAGGATGGAAAAGCTAGGGAAATGCCACTCTGGAATGAAAAACATGACAGCATTTTGCTTTCTGAAGTTTTGTTTTCTTCTCCTTTTATAAATTCAATATCTAAAGTAGTGTCATTGACTGTTGGATGCTGTCTTATAGAAAAGAATCCAGCCCCTTAAACTCCAGTGCAGTAAACTAAGATAGGATGTGTCTTAGGAAGGGGGACTGTCATCTTTAAAGAGACAATTTTATTGCCTATATTGATAAATAACCTGAAATCATTACATCTTCTTAGTGCTACCTTGAGTGGAGGATAAAGAAAACTGTTTTCTTAGCAGTCTGTATGAGACAAGGGCATGCTGATAAAATCCATGGTTGGGTGGAAAGGATAATGCTGACTGTGGTAGGAGCTTTATAATTTTAAAAGCAGCTCTATGGATGATGTTGGTAACTACTTTGCTGTGACTTATAGTAAAAGCAGAAACATCAATCACTTGACAGAATGACTCCCTCTACTTTCATTTTCCTATTTATTCAATAGCATTTTGCAGTTACAATACATCAACAAATCAAAACAGCCTTTGTGGTTGCCACTGCATTTTGGGGAGGGTCTACAGAAACCCAAGTTCTCTTATGCTGTTCTAATTTATACTGTCTGCACTGAAGAATTAATTTCAGAGAAATTTATGACCAGAATAATTCCTGAGCACTACAGGTTACTATGAGTATGTGTAAAATAACATGTACAAAGAAGATATTTCTTTGGTCCAGGCTTTATTGAAGACAAAATTCTGGGAAATAAGAAAGATAAGTAAGAGAATTTCAATCAGCATTTCATGTCAGTGCAGTAACAGATAATTTGAAGGTGGTTTCATATTTCATAATATCATTTAAAACAGCTGCTTTTTCAAGTTAGTTTTTTTCTTGCTCACATTTCTCTACTTGACATAAATTAAATTTTTGTTATTGAAATGTGAACAGTGATGCACTCTAGTTAAAAACGAAACTTCTGCATTACATATTTTTAACAACACAGTACAAATAAATCCAACATTTTAGAGATTTTTCACTGCAGGATTTTGATAAATCTCAAACCACATTAGGAAGAAAACCTTAGACTGAAAATTAACCCTTGGTGGGAAAATTTGAACCAGGTTTTTATGATTGCTGTTGTTCAGCAAATTCTAAAAAGCATAAGACAAAGCCACCATCCATTTTAAAACATAGCACTATCTGAAGCTCCTGGAAAATGGTGGGAGGACCTGATCCAACACACACTGGTCAGAATTGCAAGCATCAAAATGTACATATAGCATAGAAAGGGGGTTGTTGATAGCTCTACATAGCCCCACGTAATCTTTGTGGCAGAAGATGAATGGACTGTGCACCTCTGGGAAAATTGGACATTCATTATTCTAACATGGAAACTGGTACATGGATATTGCAGCAAGCACTAACACTAGAAAACTTGAAAATGTATTAAAAGGCAAATAGGGATTGTGGAAAATGAGCTAACCTTAAACAAAGATAAAACAAAGTAGGCACTTAGGTCATGAAGGTGAAATCAGAAAAAGGAGTCATGAGATGAGGAAAAGCCAGACAGAGCTTTTCAAGAGACACTTATCCTAGCAATGAGGCAGAACTGAAGACCCAGTTCATATCATCATCTATGCATTCAAGTAATCTTCATTTACTCTAAGGGAGAAATTAAAAGAATTATGACTATAAGAGTTAGTTGCAACATTACTGGGTTTGGTCACTTTAGAAAAAGAGAAATAAAAAAGACAAGAGAAACCATTCAGTTACATTTTAGTCAAGGCAATGTACATGAATATATGAAAATATATTTATTAACCTCAGTGGGGGAAATATGAGTCATGGTTGATGCCAAATAATTTTTATGCTTGATTAATGAGCAATGTCTGATAGAGAACCCTAGAGAAATTTACACATTTATAAACTTTTATACTTCAAGGGTTTTCCTTAAACTGCCGTCTGAGCTGTGCTCACTTTGTGCTTTAGAAAAATCTCAGTAATTTTAGGTATAAAAGTACAACTAGTTTATATAAATTAGCTTTTATTCCAGAAAAAAGTAGACTGAGCCATAACTGTTTGGTTAAAAAGAAACTATAGGTACTTCATAATAATAAATATACTATAAACTACTATAGGTAGTATCCACAGATGAAAATGGCGTAGCTGGAACAGAAGACAAGTTAAGAATTTCAAGTGCATTTCTCTCACATGCACTGCAGTGACTTAACAGACAAGAAAGGGAAAAAAATATTTGTCAGCAGGAAGATTCAAAAAATGATATTTGTACTCAATCTAAGTAATGAACTACAGTTAAAGCTCGTGTCTACAATGATGTCCAATTTGTGCAAGGGCTAAAGTAAGTAGCTAAAAATAAGGACTGAGAAACTGAGGTTGATACTTTTGGATACCCTATTACTGAAGCAGGAAAATAGTATACACAAAAGTTAGGCTGTCCACAGACGCTTTAAAGGTAGATATTTGTTTTTTCAAACAGCACAAACAAATGTACTATACTTGACAACATAAACTAAGTATCACTATGGTCCCACAGAGGAGGAAACTTCAGAAGTAATGTGTGGTTATAAAAAGACTTTTTCTTGAAATATTCTGAAATGCACCACACAGCAGTTACAGCTGCCCAAAGAAATCTGGAGTATCCCCTTTCCCATTAATACAAATTTTGTTTTTCTGTGTAACTTATGATTTGTTATACATATTTCCAGATATTTCCAGATATAAATTTCAGTGCACTTTGCTGATTGCAGCTGCTGACTGAAATATTTGTCAAATTTTAATAGAGTACAGGGTAGATCTAGGCAATCAATGTATTGATCTAAATTTTTAAAACACTACTTCTAGGCAAAATGTGGACAACATTAGCCAGAGTAGAAGTGTCAGAGGGCACGAAGAATTTTAAACCACAACAGCAAGAGCATATTTCCAGAATCTTTCCCAGCCAGGTAGGGAGATTTCCAAGGTAGATATTTGTTTAAAAATAGGATAGAGATGCAGAAAAATTTGATAGAAGACACACTACCTCTATTTTGGACCTGAAAAATGTGAGAGTAGAGTAACTTACACACTAGATTTATTTGAGTTAGCTCTGGCCTACCTGACAGCAATATCTGTCTGGAAGGTTTAATTCAGTAGGTGTGAATTTAAATGACTTGCACTGAAGATTAGTTTCATGGCGACAGTCAGCGACTGGATAAGGGCTCACATTTGAGACAAGAATTACTAATGAACCAAAGGCATTAATTTTTTTTTGTGTGGCTGAGTAGCATGTGAGTGGGAGGCTAGTAAGTTTTATATGAAGTGTATGATTCAATATACTAAAACCATGACTTGTTTGAACACAGTCCTTCCAGGCAGAAGATAATATTTTTTTCTCACAGTAAGCTAATCATTGGAGAATACTTTAGTTAAGGACTAAGTCAGTCAATAGGTGAAGAGAACCAAATACCTAATTGTACATTGTCAAAACAAATGATTTTAACTTCTGCCTGAAGTAGTTCCTGCATTTCAAGGGAAAACTCAGGGCAAAGCAGCAGTGCAAGCCATGCCAGAGGTCAATTGGATATATTTTGTCAGTCTACTAAGGGCTTGTGTTTCAGTGCCTGGAAGAGTGTTGCACATAAATGTAGCAGGGAAGATGTAACTTTGCTTGGGGAAGGATGTCTATCACTAACTAGCTCAGTTTTAGGAAAAAAGATGCTGGAGCAAGGATATGAGAAGATCAAGGCCCCTTAGACAGCTGAAGTCTGAGTTGAGTTCTCAGTGGGAAAGTGTTAGACAAACATCCTGAACACCATATTTGTTACAGAATTAGCTTGAATATCCTTTGGTTTTTTGTTTGGGGTTTTTTTTTTTTTTTTCAAATTTTCCCTAGGAAGTGAAATTTTATTTTAGTTTTATTATCAATATTATTCCTATGGAGAATCTGTCCCTAAGGGAATGACATCTTCCATATTATTTCACTAGTACTCTTAAAAGGGTAGTATTCCTTGATGTATTTTCCCCTTCACTGTACTTACAAGTTTGCTTAGTTAATTATTATCTGTAACAATGATTATTTTGCCACCTTTCCTCCTCTTTGAGCATGAGTATGGAATCATTAAATCAGAATGGACCTATTAGAAATTTCAGAGTTACAGGAGAGATCATCTAAAGCAATGTTCTTTCATTTAAAATTATGTTACATCAACTATCTTTGAACCATTACTCATACTACAGTAAACATTTTTAGTGTCATTTTATTTAATTCTATAAGTCTAATTTTCTGACACGTTGTGTAAAATGCTCAACCAAACTCATGTTATACTCAGCTCGTTTAGTTCCCTTTGTTAACTGAAAATGTAATCTTATTCAAAGTAATTTAAATTTACTTTCAATTTTTATACTTCAAACATTTGTACTGGCTATTATTCTTGACTTTGTTTTTAACCTTTGAATGCTCAGATACCTTAATTTCTAATATTTGTTTCTGTATTTTGTTAGGAAGATAATTTCTGAATCTCTTCTTTCTCCTATTTGCTCTCTGCCTGATGCTCTTTTTCTCCCACAGTGAAAAATATTTAATGCTTTTTTTCCTGTAGCGAATTCTGCCTGGAGACATAGGGGCCAAACCTCAGAGTAGACTTTGCAAAGCTTCACAGAATTCAGCAAAAAAGTGGTGACAAAAACTACATCATGTGGAGTCCTGAAATAAAGAGTCTCAAAAGATAACACTGCAAACCAGACTGATTTTGGACTGGGTCATCAGCATCTCTACAATTTGATCAGCAAACCAGCACAGAGGGGTATGTCCATCCTGACAGGGGGAAAGCCTGAGAACGAGCTTTGTGCAATGTGGTGGGGAAGGGATGTGTTAGTCTCTTCCAGAGACACAGAGTTCTGGTCAGTCCACTGAAAGGTGCAACTGAGCACCATCCTCTCCTTGGGAATGCGGTATGTACACCACAGTCTGCTCTAAGAGTAACAGGCAAATACAGTTCTCAACTTAACCTTGACTTACTGGGAATCGTGCTGAATGGTGAAGTAAACCCAGTCTTGTTTTCATACTTGTGTTCTCTTCAGAGTTTCTCTTCTAGCTCTGTCCCTGAGTCTAGAATATAGTTTGTGTTCTGGGACTGCTTAGATCACGATGGAGACAAGAATTGCATTGACTACTGCTGTATTCAACATTCCTAAAAAGTTATTAGACGTTTCTAAGAGTTGATGGGTATGTGATTGCATCGTCGTGTCCTTCAAAGACCTTGAGAAACTACTGAGAATAGGGAGGTTAACAGTTTCAATTTTGTTTTAATGAGATACTGAAGTCTTGAGAAGCTGTAGAGATAAGGAGAAAAATAACTACATGATAAATGAGAAAAAGCAGAGATGTAACAGAGGACTAGGAGATACAAGACTCTTTATAAATGAAAGGTTTGAGCAATATGCTGTGGGAAATAAAATAAGGAACAGGGAAAAGGGAAGATCTCATCTTAATATTGTGCATTTCTATTTTTGTAAATCAGTGACAGAAGAAAACTGCATTGACATCGTCTGGTTCTGAGATCAGATTATGGTAATGCAAAGTGGATTGCTGTTGAAGACTAGGTGAATGATTTAAAAATATGCTGAGCTGTTCCTGCATAACTCTTCAAAGTCAAATTATTAGAAGTAGAAAGCAGACTGTGCAAGAGCTGGTTTTCCAAGGGTTACTGCAAGCAGCTTCCACAAGACTTTGTCACTAGTTTGTGATGAACCTGGTCCTCATGTTTTCAAAAGAGATAATTAAGGAATTAATTTAATTTGTTTTCCAACTGTTTAAAATAAAGAACAGCATGAAAAGAATATTAATTCTGATTTTTGGAAATGTTGGGTTTGCCTGCCCAAAACTGCACTTTTAAAAAATTGTGATCTTATTCTGAGATTGACACGCTTATGTCTCTGCCCAACACCTGCTTCTCAGGAAACTAATACTGCAAAACTTCTGAGCACCTCATTTGAGAGTGCCACAATTCTATAATAAGCTTAGGAGAAAAATCAGGAAAAAAGTATTAAAATAACTGAAATTCATTGTCATAGAGCTAAAAATGTCAGGATGATTTCTGTGTTTGTGTTCCTCAGACAGCAAGTATAATTATTATATAATGTAAAATATTTACACAAGTTCTTGGTGCAGAAATCTGTTTTCCTGCACAATTGTTTACGTTAATCAGTAAAACTGGTTTCAACAGAATTGGATGATTTTAGATTGTTAATGCAAAATCTATGTTTTTATTGTAGGTGAAAAATCTGTTAATAATTTACTTTTACCCTGGGCAAATTCTTTCTGCTTTCTCTAAGGATATTGTATTTTTTCAAAAGTGAGGTTCTTCTTTGTGTGTTGTTTTTTTGTTTAAATACAGATTATTTTCTTTAACAAAGGAAAGTTTCAAAGAAAATAACTTGTTATTATCAAATAACAAACCCAAAATAATTTGCTAATGAGAGTACATGTCCAGCCCTTGAGGGTGGAGGACTCCACTTCCCACATGAAATTGTGTTGAAAATATCCACCTGAGTGGATAGTGGTGCAAAGTTTCCTGTTCCAGAGGCAAAATATTTGGTTTTCTGCCTGCTGTCTGAATCAAGTCTGCTAGAGTGATTTAATAGAACCAAATAGAGAGAAAAAGGGAAACTGTTTGACTGACTTTTCATTTTGATTGCAGCATGGTAGCAAAAGGCCCTCCAGCACACACAGTTTTGTCTCTCTGGGCAAGTGCAGCTGTGAACAGGGCTCCCAAATCCAACTGGAATGGAGATGTGAATGGGAGACAAAGGTAAAGGTTGGTTTGCCTTGGCTTAGCTTTCTGATCTGCAGCTTCCCCTTTCTCGGGAGGTGCTGATCCTCTGTGACACTGCCAGCCTTCCTAGGAACTCCAAAAGCTCCTCTCCAGCTGTGTGTTTCTATATTACAATGACCTCAAGTCTGCCAAAAAAAGTGACTGATTTGTAATCTGGGGGTTTTTGATGTATGGGAGTAATGGCTTTCAAATTTTAGGTTTCTCATTGATGGTATTTTTTTGTCCAATACAAATTGTACAAAGTTTTTTCATTTTGTTAGGAAGTTGCCTTAAATAAATCACCAATGTTCTTTACAAAAAAGCATAAATAATGTTAACTTGTTAGCTCTCCACTTGGAATGATGCAATATAAGGTACTTTGACAATGCAAAACCTCAGCTATTATAGGAATTTCAGGAGAAGAAAATACATTTAAACCTGCTAGAATTAAAAGTAAAGTACTAACACTGAGTAAAAATGAAAGTGTTAAGAGAAATACGTGGCTATAGCTGGGTGAAATTAGTTCAGCAAACAGGAAATTTACTGAAAATGTGCAACTGAGATCCAGAAATCCATGAAGAGTTTAATTCATAAAACATATGAACTACTAGTTTCAAAATCAGACTAAAATATGAAAATGTAAAAAAGATATTAAGAAATAATACACACTGTAAGTTTTGTGTTTAACATGAAGATGTATAGGGGTCCTGGGAGATTCAAAATAAGGCTGGATTTTGGGGCTTTTCCTGGCTTATTTTTTTGTGAAAAAATAAATAGGCCTGATTTTTCAGGTCCACTGGAAAAAGATTTTTCTTTTCCCCAGTTTTAAGTTGAACAACCTACCTGAAAGCCCATTATACATGTCATTCTTGTTGCTTTCAAAAATACTTTTCTACCATGAAAGCATGCTCTGCTGTTCCTTTTTCTGCTCCATCTTCCTTTTTCTTTCTGAATGCCTTCCACTGAGTTCCAGTTTGTCTGATATCTCCCTTAGCAATCTCCTCCAGTGATCAAAGTCTTCCATCTGGTGATCTCTTACTTAGTTACATCCTCCTGAAATAAAATTAGAAGACTCTGCCTTTCTTTGGCAAATCTACCATTCAAGGCTCCTCCATTTGAATAGATGATGATAAAATCTTAGTAATCCTCACTGTGCAGCATTTCCACTGAATTAGAGGTATTATCACCTCCTCTGGAATTATCCCTTTACAGAAACAAAAGCAAATACAGGTTGTGATTAAATTATATATTCAAAATATTTCTGAAGTCTTTCTCATATTTACAAAGTTGAATTTTAAATGAAGTGAAAAGAATAATTTTTACATTTATAATCTCCATAAATTTTCATATAAATTTATTACCAGAACCTTCTATACAAGAATTAACAATCTTCAAATATTTTTCACTATAACCATTTTTTTTATTTCCACTCTAACCAAATTTTCTATTTAATATAGGTTTTAGAAATGCAGATTTTTGAATTCTTAAAAGTACAGAAAGAAATAATTTTTATATAATACAGAAGTGCTTTGCTATAGTTTATTTTTGCTTTTTTTCCTTAATCTTTTTATTCTGTGTTCAGGATTTAATACTTTTGATTCAGTGTATTCAGGAACTATGCTCTGATGGTTAAGTGTGTCTTTCCATATCTAGCACAGATGACAGCAAATCACTGAAGATCCTTTATGGCATTGTTCCCAAAGGAAAACAAAATGACACTTCCAATAGACTATTCTATCTCCACAGTAATAAATTAAAAAGAAAAATATTTTACAATTCCTGTACTCGAGAGAGGTTTTTTTCTTTCAATCTGTTCCCTGCATATTGGTTTTGTAGATGATACTGATATTGTGGTATTCTTTTTCTTCACAGATAATTTCTGTCATTAATAATGGCTTCTCAGTGTCTCTTTGGGTTGGTGATCCATTGCTTCAGATGTCACTCTTGCTCTCCGCAAGGGATTTCCAAGGGAGGAGCTGGGGCTGTATAAATACCTCACTGCAATTTTATTTGCCTCTCAGCAGTATTGGCCAGTTGGTGGATCAACTGAAGTGAATGTGCATTGTAGGAGAAGTAAGTGAAGAAAATGCACTTGAAGGTAGTCTCATATCTGTGCTTGCAATATTTTATTAGTCTAAATACAGTATTATTCAAATTAACCTACTTGCCCAGGAAAAGGGAAATACATTCTTTATATTGGCATAGCAAGAGGTAATCAAGAATTCAGTCCATGAACACCTGGTGGAAATAAAAGTGACCCTAAACTTGAAAATATTGTTCCTGCTCTGCATCAAAATTGCAGAGCAAAAGATATTCAAGGGGCTAATACATGTTCACAAGTAAATTCAAATGAGTTTGCCTTAATTTGTTGACTTCAGATCAGAAAAAATCATCAGAGATCTGTAATGAATGCCTAGGAAAAGCTATGTTGGGTTTATGCAGACTAACTATACAGCACTTTGCAGTCATTTTCCTTTTTTAAAACAATGTGCATGACAGAGTGGTGTAATGGAAATCTTAAGCCAGCTTTTGCTCATGGAGATTATTTTCATCCCTCACCTGTGAAAATATCTTGCACTCACCACCATTTTTATCTCTTATGGATCTTCCCATTGTCACTATTGATGTTCTTGATAAACCTTGCTGGGTGTACAGGATTCAGTACAGTAGAATTCCCAGAGAAAAGTATTTCAGTGTTTAGATCTGAATGAGTGTGCTTTTTGATCAGATCAAGATGGCTGATCAAGAGTTGTTCTAAACTGTACCAAACAACTCTTGTCACGTTCTTGTTAAGCACCTTTCACGTGAAAAAGAGAAAAAAATGTTACCTGATATATTTTTATTTCCTGAGTATGACCAACTTCATTCTTGTGTTTATCCTAATTAAGCAGAGTTGCACTGACAGCCAGTAGCATCTTTGTAAGCCACCTGAGATCTCAATCGGGACTTCACTACTGGAAATCAGGGACCTTTCTTTAGTTCAGCAGAGTATCTTTGAGTGATGCTGGATTTGGCTAATTGGGGAGATCTATTCAGGTGACTCCAGACAGCTTTATGCGCTCACATGTTAATTAACTGAATGTAAAAATTGCTATTAGTTTTTATTTAAATAAAAACCTTTTCAGATTGCCAGGAGAAGACATCCATCAAATTATGTAATTAGAAATATTTCTTTGGCTTTCTTACCACTAGACTTTGGAAGATTTTATAGAAATAATTTCAGGGTTTCTATAACACTTGACCTTAAAAATAAGTATGATTTTGAATACAAAATTCTTTAGTAAAGCTCTCAATTTAAAAATTTATTTAATACTGAGTCAAATGAATAATCTTTCCTACTCCATTTTCTGCCATGCTTCAATCTCCTATTTCCTAATACTGTGATCCCTGGCTCATCATTGAATAGCATACCACCCTGACAGGGAAACGGTTTAGTGGGAGACTTGGCAGTGCTAGATTAATGGTTGGACTTGATGGCCTCAAAGGTCTTTTCCAACCTAAAAAATTCTATAACAATATCTCCATCTAGGTTATTAAGTTAGGCAGAATCTCACCCCTCCTGGCCCCCACTATTATGCTATTTTGGAATCTCTAATGACTATAAATAAAGCTGAGAAAATTATGTTAATTATGTTGGACTAAGAATCTCAGCTTTTGGACAGCACATAGAAAACACAATGAAAACTCTTACATTTTAATTGAGAAGTTTAGGCTACCTCCACAGGAAATATGCAGTCACCATCTGAGTCTTCAGAAGCAAATTTTATCTGCCTATCTCAAATATTTTTTTTAGGATGGGATGGATCATCTTCATTAGTTATTCACTATGTTTCATTCAAAAGAAGCTAATTTTTTAATTTATACCAAATATCTATCTTTTAGATTGCTAAAGTTATTTGAAATGAGTCCTACCAAAGCATTTCTGCCTTTGTTAAAGAACAAGGAATCAAACTTCAGACATTGATTCTCATTGTACTTTATTTAGCTTTAATTTTAGTCTTGAAACCTGCTTTTAATCTTAAATTTCATACCCTGTGTAGATTAGATCACAATCATGCTCAACAATAATGGTGACATATGGGGAAAAACAAGCTCTCAAGTGGCTTGGCAATTTGGAGACTATGATAAATTTGGTTTACAAATGAAAACACTTTACAGCTGAGGAAGTCATCCTTGCTGGTGCTGGTGCTTAAAGGAACCAATGCAATTTGTCCACTGAATTGATTACAGAAAATAAATTTTGTTCCAATAAGTATGCCAGGACCCAAACACAGAAATATAAAGAGATTTGCACCATGTTAATGAAAGCATGGTCAATAAAACCACCTGTTATAAGTGCTATTCTAAGCCTTGTTATGGTGCAGAAAACTTTAAATATTATAAGTTAAAGCTACTATCCTTGATGGTTTCTGACATGCAATATTTCCAGCAAACAGCAGAAGTTTAGAAAATAGATATCTTGTTTGGATTGTAGAAGATCATATGCTTTGATAACTCTGCTCTCCATAAATCATGTATATTCATGATAATGAATTTGTAATTTCAAGTCTTTACAAGAATGACAAAGTTGATGTTAATGGTAGGATTTATTCTCAGTAAAGCTAGGATTTCTTCTCAGTAAAAGATATAATACTGTACAATATTGGATAAAAACTCTGTACCTGCAAAACACAAAAGCATACCAACCTGATTGATTTCTGAATATTTTAGACTAATAGATACACAGCAAATGTGTTTATAAGAAAATTACTGACTCTTGAGGGATGGAGAGATCTAGACAATTTGGAGCATTGGTCAATGATTAACTGGATGTGATTTAACAAGTCTAATTGTCAGATTCTGCACCTGGGATGGAGCAATGCCAGGCACAAGTATAAATTGGGAGGGGAGTGGCTGCAGAGCAGCCCTGCAGAGAGGGATCTGGGGGTGCTGGCTGACAGCAGGATAAATGTGAGTCAGCTCTGTGTGCCCAGGCAGCCAAGAGGGCATCACCCATCCTGGGGTGATCAAACACAGCATCACCAGCTGGGCAAAAGGGGTGATTATCCCACTCTATTTAGCATTGGAGCAGCCTCACCAGGAGTGCTGTGGGCAGTTCTGGGCTCCACCGTTTAAGAAGGATGTGAAGGTGAGTGAAAGCACCGAGAGGAGGACAACAAAGCTGGCAAAAGGGCTCGAGGGAATGTCTTGTGAGGTGCGGTCAAGGACTTTGGGCTTGTCAAGGTTGGGGAAAAGGAGGCTGAGGGGTGACCTCATTGCCCTCTACAGCTTCCCAAGGAGGGGAAAGGGAGAGGGAGGGGCTGCTTTATTCTCCCTGAGATCCAGTGTGAGGACCATGGGAATGGTTCAAAGCTGTACCAGGAGAGGATCAGACTGGATATCAGGAAGCATTTCTTTAACAAGAGGGTGGTCAAACACTGGAACAGGTTTCCTAGAGAGATGATCAATGCCTGTCAGTGTCTGAGAGGCATTTGGACAATGCCCTTAATAACATGCTTCAATTTTTGATCAGCTCAAAAGCGGTTAAACAGCAAGACTAGATGATAGTTATAGATCCCATACAACTGAAATATTCTATTCAATTCTAGATATAATTACAAATTAGCATAGTGATATTAACAGAACATCACAAAATTCAAGAAAACAAATAATTTCCCATTTGGGGAATATTAAATAATCATTGCTGTATTTGCAATAAATATACCAAAGAAGACTCTGATGCTTGAATAGATTTCTTAAAGCTCTGTCAGCCATTTTTATGAGATCAGTGCAGAAATATTTTGCAAAATGCAGTGGTTGTTGTGGTTCACGAGGTCAGATTCAATGTTCATAACAATTCCATCTGGCCTTTTAAATGTTGAATATTAATTCTGTGAATAGCTTTATTTTGATAATAGTAGATAGTGGTCATTGTACATTCTGTACAATCTTGCAATTCTGTCTTTAAAAGTATACAAGACACGCTTAAATGAATAAGCTTCTTCCTTTAATCCCCAAACAGAAAAGCTAAAACAAAAGCTTAAACACTCCCACACTTAAAGTGCAATATATTAATTTAAAATGCCTTTTTTCTTTTCACATTGTAAGAGTTCCAAAAGTCTAGTTTTGATACCCATCTTTGGAGAGCAGTAATATTGTGTCACACAATAAATAATATATGTATGGATGATTTATGTGGTATTATGTATGTTAGATTATTTTGTTTAGGTTTTTATACCACTGATAGTTTATCTTGAACAGCCTCAAGATTTTGAGGTAGTGAGGTGACTTAACTCCTGTAATTTAGCAATGGCCTGAGGGGATCACTCAATCTTGTACTATTCTGACTTTTGTTGAAGGTACTGCTGTCATAAAACCAACATAGTATATTCTTTTTTTCTGTTTGTCTTTGAGATCATAAACAAGTGAATGGCATTTCTAATTAAGACTACTTTTATATACTTGAAATACTCTTATTTTTTTAAGTTAATCAAAATCTGGTACGAGTCTCTTGTTCTGCTTAAGAACAATTCTGCTGCCTCTGATACATATTTTTCCTGTATTCAGCCCTGCTATTGGTGCTTCAGTATTTTTCATGGTTAATTAAACTCTTTTCTAGTCTGATAATATATAAAGTATCTATGTAAATATCTTATGAACAATGAACTACAAATCATCTTGGGAAATATTTAGCTACTGGCTCAGTGGGTGTCTTAGAAAAAAATAGTAAATCATTGACCTGCATGTTCAAAACGGGGATGTGTTTAAGTTGGTTGTTTTTTTTCAGACTGTTCCTAGAATTGGTTCACAAAATTTAAAAACTCAATTTTTAAAAACAAGTTTCCACAATCTTTTCAGTGAGGCTATTTATTCAATTCATGTAAATGTTTAGTCTGCTAACCTCTGTGCATATCTGACATAAACTGTGATTATAGATTAAAAAGAATAATTTTTCTCTAAGGTGTTTCAGCTTTAGATATACATATATAGATAAAAACTCAGGCCCTCACAGACTGACACAGAAAAATCATTCCTAGTCTCAAAAAAACCCCAAACCAAACTATACTGCTTATGTTTCATGAGGAAAACTTCTACAAGGATAATAGTAATAGTAACAACAACAACAATTCACATGTAGTACATATTTGATGCAGTTGATATGTATTGAAGTTGTTGGTTTTATTTCGCATGTCCTGAAGGTTTAAGTCGCTGCTTAGTTAGACTAGATGGAGTAGGTGGTGTTTCTATTAAAACCACTATTATAATAATTTTGTAGTTGCTGCTTAAGTATATACTGCTTTAATGCAGCATAATACATATATAGTCCTATTAATCTTTAATGAGATGACCCAGAGCAATCTGGCTGGAGCAGCTGACAAAAGGCTAATTCACTCTGTGGAGAATAGGTGGCAGCAGACAGACTCAGGGAAAGAAACAGGGAAGTGATGTGAGATCAGCAGTCTAAGGTGACAAGGGAGTAGCTTTACCATGAGACAAGATGTTTGTACTGAGATTACCAAGTGAAAAGCCACACAGAGGATGTCTAAGGGTTGTTGGAGACTGGAATCACTGCCTGAGGAAAGTGGGGAGCTAGCCAGCCAGCTGATGATAGTTGATATGAGATGCTAAAAAAACTTGGTCTTTTTAGTCTGCTTAAGGGAAAATTAAGGGAACTCTAGACAGATAGAGAGATAGATGGATAGAATGAAAAACTGATATTTAAAGGTGAGCTTAGTGAGAAAGGTATAGAAAACCTCAGTGCCTTGAAGCTGAAAACATACACACTCAGACTGAGATGAGGTATATTTTTAACTGTGAGAAGAATTAACAACTTACATTTTATTGTAGACTCCACCAGTGACTGAAAAGCAGCTAAGTGTTTATTGTACAGATGAAAACTTGCTCTTTCCACCTGCACTTAGAAGCTGTAAGGTAGATGAGAGACACAGAAGAGTATGACATGTAGCTACAGACTGAGCTGGATGCAATGTAGATTAATTTGCACTAGGAAGGTCCATTCTTAATTTTGGTGTAAGGTCACATTAGTGCAGTTATAGAGCTTCAGGTTGAAAACTGGCTAGTGTTTAATACCTTGAAAAAATAATAGAATGCACATCCAACTTCCCATGTACATCTGTTCTTGGGGAAATGCTGTAATGAAAAGGCAGTTGTCATCAATGACCACCTAGAATAAGTGAAATTCCTTGAGTTGTGCTATTTAATTGATAAGCCCACGTTAATATGCATCCCTCTGGCCACTAAAATCTATTACTCTGGGTAAAGCAAATGAAAAATAAGAGTGATCAAAAAATAAGGAATGAATGAAATGTTATTTGAATGGCTACATCTGCTATTTGTTATGGTATTTAAAATGATTTCCACCAGCAGAATGATCACTGTGCCTTGCCTGAGCTGGTTGTTTGTTTCAGTCTTGCCATATTTTGATCTGCATTTTCATGGAAATAAGCAAATCTGTTATTGTCACAGTTTGACAGTGTGTGACAAAATGAAATGCCATAAATTATTTATCCCTTATTCATTATTCTTAGATCCATCATGTTTATGAACATTTCTCTCTATAAATTTTAATTCATTTATTCATTTAAATGTGTCCCTCAGGAATTTTTTTAGGAAAGAAAGAATGAAGATTATGTAGAACTGAAGTAGCTCTCTCTGGAAAAGTTGGGAAAATGGTCAGAGGGTATTATAATGAAATTTAGCATTAAGTATAATTCCTTATAGAATATATTGAGGTTTGTAAATATAATTCATACTTTTATTTTCTGTATTATTCCATCTTTGATGCAATAAATCAGCCCTTATTTACCTTTCTTGGAATAGTGATTGATACACTTCTTTTAAAATAGTTTAAACAAGATATGTGTGTCTTATTTTAATGATACTAGATAGAGAATACCATATATGCTATTGCACAGAACAAATGACTATTGAAGAATCATGACCTTGTTTTGTACTCTAGTTGTTGGAAAGTTGGAAAATTTTGGAGGTAAGCATTATTTGCATAGATTTTCATTTGCTCTTGTGGGTATTCTGAGATTCAAACAGACTTAAGGAAAACTGGTTTCAGCAGCAATTGCTTTGTGTGTTGGTCTGAGAATTCTTAACTTTCCCTATACTATAGTGCCACACTGTATGTGCTGGTTTTGCACGACCTGTTTTTTTGTTAGTGGAGAGGCCACAAAGGTGACTTCTGTAAGAAGCTGCTAGAAGCCTCCACCATGTCCAACAGAGCCAATCCCTGATGGCTCTGGAGACTGACATGCTGCTGGCCAAAGCTGGGCCTGTTAAGAGAGGTCGGTAATGTCCCTGTGATACCATATTTAAAAAAAACAAAACAAAGTGAGGCATGCTCAGTTTTTGTTCTAGTCAGAGAAGAGGAGGTGAGAACATGTGAGAGAAAACAACTTGGTGACACCAAGGTCAGTGGAGAAGGAGGGGCAGGAGGAGCTCCAGGTGCCGGAGCTGAGGTTCCTCTGCAGCCGTGATGCCGAACATGGTGAGGCAGCTGTGCCCCTGCAGCCCGTGGGGACCCACGGGGGATGCAGGGACCCACGGAGGATGCAGGAACCCATGGGGGATGCAGGGATCCAGGGGGGATGCAGAGATCCACCCACAGCCCGTGGGGATCCACGGGGGATGCAGAGATCCACCCACAGCCCGTGGGGATCCACGGGGGATGCAGAGATCCACCCACAGCCCGTGGGGATCCACGGGGGATGCAGAGATCCACCCACAGCCCGTGGGGATCCACGGGGNCAGCAGTTTTGGGAGGGCTGTGTGCCCGTGGGAGGCACTCACACTGCAGCAGGTGCAGTGTGGCTGCTGCTCCTGAGAATGGACGCAAGCCAGGGAAGTTCATGGAGAACTGTGTCCTGTGGGAGGGACCCCATGGCCCCACAGGGAAGGACTCCTCTCCCAGAGCAGCAGAGGGAAATCCTTTGGTGACGAACTGGCCAAATCCCTGTGCCATCTCCCTGTGCTGTCGGTGGGAAGGAGAGAGGGGCTGGAGGGGAAGAAGGTGTTTAAAGGGTTTACTTCTCATTATCCTCCTCTGATTCTGTTAGCAATAAATTCACTTCGTACCTCTAAGCAGGGCCTGTTTTGCCCTTGAAGTGTTTTCTCCTGGTCCTTATCTCACCAACCCTTTATTTTTTTTTCTCTCCTCTGCCCAGCTGCAGCAGGGGAGGGTGAGCGAGCAGCTTTGGTGGGTGCCTGGGATTTGGCCATTGTCAAACCACGACACTGTAGAAAACCTGCAAATTTGGAGTCGCTGGACAACATCTGATTGTGCTCTGTACATCAGTCTGTTTATTTTTCTTTTGCTATGCCCCCCACCCACCATAAACATGTAACTAGGCCACAGGAAGCAGAACAACTTGAGGGGGAGAGTTTAACACCCACCCTATTTTGACCACTTTGGTGACTTAGTTTCTTATAAAGAAATTTATTTCTGAAGTTAAAAGGTTCCTAAATTATGTTTTGGGAATAACTAACTGCTTCTAGTCTTTCCCGTGGCATTTTTCTTTCTTATTAATGGTCTGATACAAAGCATACTTTTTTATTTGAATCAGGACTCAAGGTGGCTTATGGAAGCTTTGCTGATATTAATAACTTACTGTTATGCCTGATTTATTAGCAGAGAATACATAGCTAGTCAGTGGACCAAAGGAAAAAAACCCCCAATGTTTAGTCCACCAGCATGGGGCTTTCACCTGAGAACAAAGGAGAATTGTGCTGCTTTTTTAATGGGCAAGTAATTAATGCATGCTTAGTTTTCAAGAACCACAAGACCTAGCTCTTCCTAACGTGTTTCTGTACTGGCCTTGCTTGTGATGCAATTAATTTTCTTCATAGCAACCTATATAGTCCCATGTTTTGGATTTGTGGCTAGAACAGTGTTGATTACAAACTAATACTTTGCCTGTTGCTCGATAGCACTTGCACAGGTTCAAGTCTTTCTCTTTCTCCCACTCTACCCATCCTCACCTTCTAAGGAGGCTGAAGGTGGTCAAGAAGTTAGAAAGCAGCACCGCCTGGACAGTTGAATTGAATCAGCCAAATGGATATTCCTACTGTATAATATTGTGGTCAGCAATAGAACAGTATTCTGTATTCTGCGTTCAGTTAGAACTGCAGAGGAAGAAGGGGATGAGGGTGTTTTTTACTTCCAAGGTGGCTATTGCTTATCTACTGGTGGGAGGTGGTATGTGATTTATTTTAAAAAGGAGCATAATCTCCCTTTGTTAATTTTTAGGCTCTGTTAAGAAAATGGCAAGGAGTTAGCAGGTCTAGGAATTGATATTTCTAGTCAGCATATATGAAGTCATCCTGTTTTGAGAACTTTTTTTATTATTTTAGTCTATCTTACAGGTGCAAGCTACACTTACAGGCACAGATACAGTGCTTTTGATGGTTTGCTTCTCTCTGTCTGGCCCAATGAATATTTAAATGGACTATGCAGAAAAGAACAAATTCAAGGGAAGTGTTTGTCTATCCCAGTTTGATCATTCAGTTCCTGGTTTCTACAGTTAACCTGAAAAACATGACATGAAGGCCAGAATACCTTGAAGTAAGAAAAACTGTATTCAGTTCTTATACAAATTGTGGCAGCTTTCCATGATGGAAGGTGGTAGACCTAAATTAAAAAAAAAAAAAAAAAGAAAGAATGAAGGGATATAAATATCATCTAAGACTTTAAAATAAGAGAAGGAAAGGAAAGACCTATTTCCAAAATTTAAGATTGTGAATTCTTAGTGGAAAGAGACATTTCCAGTGATAACAAACAAGTTTTCTTAAGTGTAAGTACAGGATGTTTTTCTGAATTCTCTTTTACTTGCTGAAGGTAGTGTGTCAATCATTTATCGTAATTGGTAGTTAGTGATAGAAAGCGATAGTGTTACTAAACTCCCTACAAAGTGGCTAGACAGGACACAGTCTCACTTGGAGAAGGACTGTACATGTGAGATCTGAATCACTCTGGATACCCATATAACTTTTGACTGATTTTAGAAGGAACCAAGGGGTTTTGTTTCTGTGATAGACATACCTTTGCTTGAAAGAAGTCTCTGTGCCCAGAGACAAAAGCCTTTCTGTGGACACAGATCCTTGACTTAGACGGGGATCACCTAATACAGAGGACTCTAAAGCACAAGTGTTATAGTAAAAAGTGAGTGTAGGATTAATCCTCATGTGTGTAAAAACTGTGAAACAAGTTATTTATAGCCTAAACAGTTCTTTTCCTTCTTCATTTTAAAATCTTAATCCTTTTCCTACTGAAGGATAGAGTTTCACCAGTAACATTTCTGTTACTTTAATTCACCAATGTACTTAGTGAAAAATAGCAGTTTCCCAAAGGTATGAATCAGCAATTTTTCCTTCTTTTGTCTGTAGGAGCTTAAAAAAAATCATCCTTCATTCCTCAAGTTACGCAGCTCCTGCAAAAAAAAAGGTAATTATGCTTTGTTGAGCAACTGTCTTCCTTGTAACAGTTTTCATTCTTTAAATGAAAATAAGAACAAATCAGATGACAGTAGTTTCCCTTGATTTCTTTCCCAGTGGTAGACACTGTCAAGTGCTGTAGCAATGTGTGATGCTTGCCTGCTGTTGTTTTTCTGTAGGACCAAAAATCTTCTATAACTCATCCACTTACACAAATTTTGAGGTTGATCTTTTTCTAATTCAATGTTCATTGATTTATTTACTTTTTTTTTTTTTTTTTAGCAAGAGTAAAATACACTCAAGGAATAAACCCTAAAACTGGATCATATGGAAATATGTCTTTTAAGTCTTACATCTCATCTCTTGTCTTTTTATCTTTGTCTTTTTTTTTTTTTGGGGGGGGATTGCTTTACGTTACCCCTGAGTAATATTTAACTTTTGGAAGTATAGTTCACTTGGATCACATCCAGTGAGCAATTTTTTCCTTCTTTCAGCTTTCAGGCTCTTATGACCAGTCTCTCAGAGACAACACCCGAGGATCTTCTGCACCACTAAGTTCTCACATTTGGCTTCTTAATATGCCTCATCTTGCAATGATAGGAACTGATGGAGGCTGGTTTGGTGAATGAAAGTAAGCTGGTAATTAATGTGCAGATGGTGAAGTAAAGCAGTGTTACTTGGATCTTGATCCTGAAAATCAGTACCTCTTCCCGCATGGGAATAAGGTGTGGTTGACAGCTTAGATGCAGAGATGGTGCACAGGCATTGCCCATGTGCAGGGCAGAAATTGCCCTATCAGTCAGCTAACTTCCAGAGACTGGGATTAGTGAGATGGGGAAAAAGGACATTTTGCTCTCATATTTACATGAACATAAGCGTACCTGAGGGAACTCTAGGAGAGGTCTTCACTGAAGCAGAACTGAAGCAATGACTGTGGCAAATGATGGCTTTGCCATATTTGAACATAACCCTGAGTATTATTTATACCCTATTTACCCTCAGCTTCAAATGCACAATTCAGAGTGAATAAAGACTATCTATGATGCTACATTTTTTTTTTCAGAAATGGTGCCTGACATGTAATCTATGGCTTGTATTTAAGTATGCAGTTATTTTTAATACATTTATCTAATGACAAAAGAAATCCTCACTGCTCCATTGGTATATTTGTTTTTTTCCCACCCAAGAAAAACAATTTTAGAAAACTTATCCCAAATATTCTGGAAGTGTTTCTTGTTTCAAATTGTCAAAATGCATTTTCCATAATAATACTTGTATTTTGTGTGGAAATCCAGTCTGATGTCATCCTGTGAGACAGACAGGTTCATTTGCTGCAGTGTTTGTTTCAATTCCATTATCTGCAGAACCCCAGGCAAATAGTTTACAGTGTGGATAGCATCCCAGAGCCAAGCAAGGGCTGTCATGTCTGGTGATGTTTGACAGTTTGCAGAGATTTCTCAGCTGGCAGGATCTTCTTCCTATAACTAAATAAAGCCAGTGTGTTCTCAGATTATCAGGTTCACATTTTATAATTTCTTCTCAGTTTTGCTATACCACAATGGCAGTTGGCAACTGGAAAGTTGTTTGATGCACACCAGCTAAACATAAGTAGCACAGCCATTTCTGACACATGCAATTTTAATGCACGCTGGCTACTCAAACTGACATAATCCAAAAAAGGCATCTATTTGGGGACTTCACATTTTGGCTTTCAGTCAAGTGTGAAATGGAAGTTCTTCTATATGATGAAATACTGCTGTCTTGCACTGACATGAAGAGCCAAACTGTCCTTGTAGTCAGTTCACCATATTTGTTAGCAGTCCTCTGCACTGAATTTCTGTGGAAACACACACCAGAAATGCATTGCTAACTCAGTGTCACATTTTGCTTTCTGCTGCTAGGCCACAACTAATATTCTGAACCTGCCAAACCAGTGGTAAACAGCTTTTCCATTACTTCCTCCCTACTTATCAGTGACTTAAAAACAGCCTTTCATTTTCACTATGTCAATCCTGGTAATCTCAGTGGTCCAAATAACCAGTTAGTGGCACGGTAGCGAAGACACTTCAGCTGCTTTGGTTTAGATCTGAGCTAGGCCCATATCTAGGTTTGTTAACAGCCTCATAATTAGATTTCTTTCTAAACTTATACTGTCCTCTATAAAAGATCCCAGAAGCTCAAGACCAAGCAATCATTCTCATAGAATTGCAGCCATGTCCTTAATCCTACTTGATTTTTAACTGCCATATTTTTTCTGTGCTGCTTCCTGATCTTTGCTTTCATTCATGGAGTTCTGGAGACTGTGCTTGTTTCCACCCTTTTGATGCACTCCACCTTCCTACGCAGTAAAAATTGGTAAGTGTAAGCATTTCCATTCCTCACGGGATGCCAGGGAAAGGAAATAGGCTGAGGGCAGCAGAGTGTGATGAAAGGAGAAAAGGAGAGTGTTGTTGAGGTGAAATGGCTTTCTCACTTCCTTGTCTCATCTGCAGTTTTTCATCATGCATGTGAGGTGCAGTTTCCTCCAGCCAGAGTGTCCAGAGCCAGCTGTGCAGCAATAACCAGCAAATGGCCGCTGCGTGGTTAGGGAGACAATTCCATAAGGAATTGGTGCAATATGAGGCAAGAACTCTGCCATAGGTGACAGCAACTCATGTCACAACATTCAAAAGGAGATGTGCTCTTGACACACGAGAGTGGTGAAGTGCTGAGGCACTTTGCACCTGTGCAAGGACTAGTCAGCCTTCAGCTTGACCTATTTCACCCATGCCAGGAGCACGTCAGGTAACAGCTGCTACTGTGCCTGCTGCAGCCTCAGGACTGAAGCAGCTTCCATCATTCTCTTTCTTCCAGCTTGTGAGGGCTAATGGACTGAATCTATTGCCCTCCTGCAAAAAAGTGATATTCACTCATGTTCTATAGAAATCTGGACATAAATGTGCATAAGAACCTCTGTCTACAAAATTCTACCTTTGGGAATGTAAAGCCATATATTTATAAGAGTTTAAGTAATCTTTAAATAATCCCCTTTCACTAGAGAAAGTAAAGCAAGGAAGGCAGCAATAAAATGTAAATCACATGTATTTTGAAATACATACAGTCATTGTATCTAGCTATGAAGAACAACAAATCACAATATACTTTATGTCTGAAGCACAGTAATAAACCCAAGCAAATAGTTTCTATCTCAGCAGTTTTTCAAGACAGAAATGGAAGATTTGGGGACATTTAAGTAATTGTAATTTTTTTCTAATTTTATTTCATAAAGTTGTTTCCCCCAAAAATCTTTCAATTAAACAAAGGCTGATCTTAAACATTTGAAATAAAATAAAATAAACCCTCTAAAATTTTCGAATTTTCTAACTGGTTTACTATACAACATGAAACTTCTCATAATTTGCCTTATAAAATTTCATATTTAGCTACCAGACAAAATTTTTGAATTCTGTACAATTCCTGCTAAACAACCGATTTTATTTTTCTGGGATTAAGGCTCCTGAAGGCAACTCCCTGTCCTGCAGAACTAAAGTTGATGAGCAATTTCTAATCTATGCAGAGCCAGCCTTCATTTTCTTGATGTCAAACATGGCTCCTTCCTTCTGCTTGTATCTTCTCCAAGCTAGGCCTTTCATAATTCTTGTTCTCACCACTCATAAACACAGGCAGGGACAAATCTAGTGCTAACCCCTCACCCTCCCACCCACCAGCTTATTTTGGAATCCTGAGCAGGGTTTCATGTAGAGAAACTGTGGCAGAACTGATATGCTTAAATACAGTAACAAACACTTGGGCAACAGAGGCACTCAGTAGTCCTACAGAACTATTTATGCCATAATATTCTACCACTGTATATACCCAGGCAGATACAGAGGCTGACAAAGTGGGAGCGTATCCAGAAGAGCAAAAATTTCTGATCTCCATTGACTGTTTCAAGTCTACTCCATTTATTGCCAAATTATCTCTGGCTAATAAAAAAGAAAACAGTACGTCTTTCTTCAAACTCTGGTTTTGGAAATTGTCCCCAGTGCCTCCTTTCTTCTAAAAGGATCTTCATCATATGATTTTCTGATTGCATTCCATCTTTGTTGGAACAATTTCTTCCTTCTCTCCTGCCTAATGTTAAACCTGCAAAACAGTCTCTAATGTGGGCACTGGAAAGGGACAATTATTCACATCAGATTTATCCAGAAAACATACACTGGCAAGATTTTTTAATCAACCTTCTTATAGATATTTGCATATTGAAGCCTTTTGTTACACATCTTAACTGAAATTCTGAACTGACAGATCATATTTAATTTCTTGTAACTAGTTTCCTTCACTATGCTTAGGGTTGTGGATTTCCAACATTGAGTTCCTCGTTCTCAGCATGACTGATTCACATCCTTGCTTCCTGGGTGTTAATTTATCGCATTTGTGAAATTGTCTCCTGTTTACCAAATAATTAGTCTTCTCTTTATTTGCCTTCTGTTTAGCTCTTCATTCACCTTTGCATGTCAGTTTGATAAACATATATTTGATAGAATTTTTTTCCGTTTTTTATTTCTCACTTGATCATTGATTCTAACTTAAAAGGCTCACACAGAAATCTACATGTGTAGCTGGATAAGAGGCTATCTCATGTATTTTGTATAATACATATCTCCCCTTTTCATGAGACTAAATGAGACATGCTAAATGACCATACTTAATAGTCCATTTTTACAGCTCTTTTGAAAACATTTAAGATTACATATTTTCAAGAAAAATAGTAAATTTTAGAATAATAATAAATATGGAGATGACTATGCATATACTTGTGTATATATTTGTTATATAACGACATAGTGGTTCTCAAAGGGCTTTTTTTAAATGCTGGATCACACCAACAGAAATTATATTTAAAAATTTTTATTAGCGATTGGAGGACCTACATTTAGAGAACTGTCTTATAAACGGAAATCTGACTTTCTGAAATATTTCAGTGTCATTTGAAACCATCGAACCTCTTTCATCTCAGAATGCAAGAAGAGCTCTTATGTGCACGTGAAAATAATTCTGAAAGTGCAGTTAATAAGGTAGCCTGTCCTGACCAGTGATTATTAAATGTTGTACAACATCACTCAGATCAACATCGCATCAGATGTGATGCTAAAAAATTTATGTATTTTAAAAAGGAATAATTTTACATAAATACCAATTATTAGTGTATTTTAAGAAGATATCACACAATGCTGCAGTGGTACCTGAAATAAATGTTGCATTGTTAGTAGAATTAATAAAACTAATTCAAATCTGTGCTAGAAACACTGTAACTGGGTTGTAAGCAGTTTATTACTATTGTATTTGTATAAAATATCAAATGGACCTATGAACAAATTATAAAACATTTTTTATGGACAATTTGACAAACACAACATAGATTGCAAGCAGTGCCAGAGGAGCTATTGTAATTTTATTAATGATTTTTTACCATCTTATATCAGTTTCTCAAAATGCAATACTGAGAATTCTGACTTCCAACTCAAAAGCACTTGGGAGACTTCCACCAGTCTGACTCAGAGCTGGGGAACTTTTGTAAGAGGGTTGTTCATCTGTAAAATGTGTTGTTCCCAAACTGTTCCTCTTCAGCTGCTGGTGCTCTCTGTTATAAGTGTTACAGTGAAGAAGGAAATGCATGCTTTGCTCAATAAAATTCAGTTTCTTTCACCTCTTGTTTTCTGTAGTTTCAGTTCTGAGACAACAAACATGAGAAAGTTCAAGTTAGAAAACAAAGACTTCAGATCTAAACTATGAGTGTTGAAGCCAATATCACAAAGCAATTGGCCTGCCTTGGGAGGACTTCCAGTGTTCACTTGTCAGGCATACCTTCAAACTGGTTGTCATTCATTCATACATGATGATCTCAACTTGTGTCAGCTGTTCTATGAGGGTAATGAAAATTTTCACACAAGCAGAGTGAAGTGAGCACATGAAATCTGGGATTAAAATAGAAAGGTTTCCTCTCCAATTAGACCAAGTCTGCCCAGTAGACATCATGGGAATGGGGAAATCCCTGAGCTAACTTTAAATTAAAGTACTATCACCATGATAGCATGAATTTCTACACAGACTAATTTTCCTTCTCCTTGACTGAACAAATTAGCTTGAATGTGCCCAGTACATGAGCTAAATGGTTTAAAGCTTGTCCCTTTTTCCCATTATTGAACAATGGTCTTGAATACAGCTACATTCCAATTAGAGAGGCAAAATCATATTTTGGTTATGAAAAATTCTCGAGGAGCCTAAGTGTTTTACAATTTCTGTGCCATGTAAACCTGACTTCCATTTAAAATAATGTTGATCAGACACAACGGTAGCTCTATAAATTTGGATACAACTATTGACCAAAGAACTGGAAACAAATCATCCAGCTCAAACAGGATTTATGTTGGATCTTATACTGGTTAGTTACTTCTCTATAAGTAATTTTTCACTGCAACGTTTCTGTATAGAAAACATAACCAGTGAAGCAGTGAAAATCATAAGGAAAGGTTTTAATTTATAGCTTCTCTACTGTTACTAAGGTTGAGAAACTTTTATTATTACAAGAAAAGATGGCTTTTAAAATGCTTTCAAGTCCCTTAGCTTGTTTGGGTTGCTATGAAATTATAGATACAGGGTGAAGTAGATACTTCAGTGGGGGATTATCAGAAAAAAAAAATCTGTGAACCCTCATTTCTCAACAAGCACACACATTCCTACCTGCCATAAAATTTCTTTTAGCTCATTGTCTCAGTTTGAGACAAATTCAGAGGAGGAAATATTCTCTGAGGGAATGCAGGCCCCTCCCTCCACCAGGTTCAGGAAAGAAAATGTTTCGGAGGAAAATGAAAAGGAAAAAAAACTATTTATTTAACCAAACAACAAAACACACAGGAAAAGGACACTAATGCTAGACAAATGAATCGCTATCTGTGAGAGAGGGAAAAATAAAACCTGAAACAAAGTCCTCTTAAGGGTGTGTCCTCTCTGCTCCCGGAGTGGAGAGGTGTCTGTCCGGGGAAACCCCCCTGTAGGCCGGGGAAACACCTTCCAGTGAAGTCCTGATCTTCTGAGGCTCCAAGTCTAGAAGGGGAAGAAACAAAATCCCAAAGAGGAGGAAGAAAAAAAGAGGGAAAAAAAATTCTGTCTCTCGTCTCTCTCCAAAAGGAGCAGCGCTGAGAGCCAGCCGGAATCAACCTGAGGGAAAAAAAACAAACTGCCTTCTTATCTCTCTGTGAAGGACACAGTGTTGTCTGGCTTTGCTTTCAGGCTCCGTTTACAGACATAGAAAAGCATACAATTCACTTTTCTGGGCATGGGCAGACAATATAGGATAAACCATCAAAGGATAAACTCCAAGACAAAAGTCACTCCAAGACACTCATTCACCCCAATTTCTTTTGTGCAAGTTGACCTTCTCTGGGATTGTTCCTTCCCTCTGACTAATCTTAGTTACTCAGCATTTATCACAGATAATCATCTCAGTTTCTTTGGACAAACAGTGTTGGAAACATTATGAAGGGAAGAGTCCAGTTCCATAAATCACCATTGCTGAAAACAAATCCTTGAAAACAAGGACTTGTTTGCAAGTTTTGTGGTGCTGAAGAGGAAAAATGCTTGATTAATATGGTCTAAGTCAGACCAGAATAAAAATGAAGTAACTCCACGTAATTAACCAGCAATCAGAGACTGTGCATCCCAGATCGATATTAGCAATACAACTGAAAAATCACACTATTTGTTATACAAATAGTATACACACTAGTGGACACTTTAAAAAAGTTATCAAACACCTAAAATTTCCTAAAACTCTTCTATCACTATTCCCATGAAGTTCTAACCTCACCACCACCTTGTACACATTGCATCCCCAGATGCCCTTTGTCACTCACCTCTGGGCACCTGGATTTTAAGCATGTACTCCTTCCCTGGGAGCACCCATTCCCCTATTTAAACAACTGTGTTCGAGATATGAGTGCTTTATTGTTATGTGTACACTGTTCCCTCTGCTAATGCAGGTCATGGAGGAAGCTCTACATGAGCTCACTTAAGAGCACCCCCCTATGTGGGTGTCTACGTGTTGCCCCCGTGCTGTGCATCCTCTAGTTTGATGGATAAAAGCTCCTTATGATGCTGATGGTCTCCCTCTGAAGTGTCACAATTTTTTATGCTTCTTGGACTCTTTTAAACTTCTTGTTTTCCCAAGTGTCTCCCTGCCATGCAGTGCTTTAAAGATGGCTGCCTTAAACAAACTGCATTTTTGGGAATTTCCTTGTGGTGTTAACAGGGATTTTTTTTGCCAAATATCCTCTCAGTGGACAGTTTGGGACAATCTGTTCAGACAGTCCATTTATAATCACATTCCTGCCATTATCTGTTCCGAACCATGTCAGCAAGAAGAGGCCTGTGGGAATGATGGACCCTATCTAGGGGCCTGATCTACAAAAAACTGCATAGGTTTTCAGAAGGCTGTAGATTTATTTTTCCATGCATTTCATGCAAGCAAGCAAGATGTAGAAGCAAAAAGCAAGAAAGCTTTTCTCTCTCTGTCCGCAGTCTGCTCAGAGAGATTGTTCGTCTCTTGTCTGTCCGTGAACAGAGCAGTGTCATACAAAGTATGAAAACAAACAAAGATAAAGCTATTTCATTGGCTAAGGAAAATCCCTTTTTCAAAATATCTTTTTCATGTTTACATTCGTGGTCAAAAATATCCTGGGAACCTGCAAATATTCCCTTTAGAAATGGAGAAGTGTTACAACTCAGGACACTTCGGAAGAAATTGCTTTTTTAGGCTTGCTGCTGGATTTCTCTAAGATCCACTAAAAGTCGGCTCCACAGAGCCCATGTAGATTCACTCCCTCACAATGTAGGAGAGAAGCAAAAGGAGTTCATTCCTTAGTGAATGGATAGAGACGTGCAAATGAGAGATACGAACTGGCAGTTACTGAAAGAGGATGATGAGTAGATTTTGAAGTGCTGTTTCCCCCTTCCCTTAAAAAGGTGGGCTCAGTTTCCAGACTGTGGAAAGAGATTCAGGTCTTGGGTGAGGATAGAAGCCTCATCTTTTACTTCCCCCCCAACTCTGTTTTCCCACCATATCAGATATTAAACAGCAAAGTGTGAAGAACAACTGCAAAAAAGTTTTTTCCCTAGTGACCGGGCACTTTGCACAGTTTTCACAAGGTATGAGCTTATTTCTCAGTCTCTCTCCCTTGAGATACAAGCAAACCAGCCTGGCTAAAGCCCACAGGAGGCTGAAGGTTCTCCTTATTCATAGCTTTCATAAGAGGTACACACCTGAACAAGATGAACCTTCATTTTTTCCCATGTCTGGATCATGAGTGTCATACAAGTCAAATATAATTCAGCATAATGTTTGTTATATTTCTCTTATAAGGCAATTTGTAACTAAACATATTTGTGAAAGAAATTTTCTACAAACTGAGATTGAGAGATACGTCAGTATGTTACTAAAACTGAGGGGCCCTTGATCTTACCTATATCAAACCCAATAATTTTGCTTAACCACATAAAAAATCATATTGTTTGGGGACAAGGAAGGCCCCCAATTCTCCCAGGGGTGACATTGCCACAACCAAATCTCTGCAATGAGGGTCCTACGGATCCTTTAATTATAGAGCTATAGCTTAATGAATATATCTGTGTAAAGGCAGAGACCTTTTGTGAATATCCCATCTCCAAATGAACGTATCTAAATATGCCACAATACACTCTTCGTTTCATCTTCATTACATCTTGCTGAGGCAACAAAATAATGCAAATTTTTTAGCAAATTTTAAGTGAGTTTTCAGCGCCTGATGACAGACCATCAGCTGTCAGAGAGCCATATGTCATTATACAACTTCAATACTATTACAGGAATGTATTTCTTCTTGAGAAATAAAAGATCTGACCCTTAAGGCAAGAGAAGGTACTTTTTTCAACATTCACAGTTTTGTAAGTAGACCTGCAACTCAGTATTTTGGTATTCAATTATGGGAGATTACATGAATAACTCAAATTAAAAGCTCCCTAACTAAGTATGCATTACTAGTAGAACCCTATAGAAGACATTAGAAAGAAAACAATGTAAGCTAAGTTGTGACATGATTGCTCTAATTAAATGCAAAAATATTGTTAAACATTCCAAATGTTCAGCTTTAACACTGAGCAATAATTTGAAATTATTTTACTTGAAAAAATTGCAGGAGTAAAAATTTTAAAAGAGAATTTAGGGATGAAGACAGAAATATATGAAAAATTACACTCCATTTAACTTGTGTAAGGAAGAAATTGACCTGTTAGAAAGACTTAGAAATGAATAGTCCACTGCACTAAATCTAAGGTAAGACATGTGTTCCAAAACAAAAACAATATCCCATAATACCAAATGTTAACGATGTGCTAGCACATTTTCTGTCCAATATATCTAGGCTTTTATATGAAAGAGCATGAACAAATTGTCAGCCTTCCACAGCAGATGGAGGTACTCACAGAGATATTTCTGGAATAAAATTCTAGTAGACTGTGAATAAGTGATTAATAAAGTAAATGTAAGAAAAGATCATTAGCTGATGTCTTAAATTCTTCAGGTTGTTAGATAAAAGACCCATTGCCATGGACTGACTCACATACAGAATAGTCAAGAACAACCTCAGGCTGTTGTCAGAGATGATGATATCACAAGAAAAGGCAGCTCAGAAAATTCTTCACTTTTTTCCTTTACTGGTAAAGCAATCTGGGGAGAATACCACACCTGATGTACTTTTTTTGTAACAGGTCAGAGGAGTTAGATTAGTTTGAAATAAATATGCAGAAAGTATGAGACCAAACAGATTTTTGTGTAAGATCTTAGCAAATCAGTAGGATTGGATAATATTCACCAAGACAGTGCTCATATGTGAAATTGCAGAGCAGTTGGCCAAGAGTGTAACCTGTCATCATGAGCAGCAACTGTGTCAGCATATTGGTGAGCTGCCAGCATAACTCCCAGGCTCAGAAAGTAGAGGAAATCTTAAACACTACATCCTGGTAACTCTGACTTCTGTCTCTGGCTAGATGATATAGTCTGTTACAAAGATTATTGCAGTGGAATACGTGAATAAAATTGTGTCTGGGAAAAGGGGTGTCATAGCTGATATCAGTGTATCACAGGGGTATCACTGGGGTATCCTGCCTGACTGATCTGCTGGAGTTCTTCAAAAGTGTTGCACAATGTCAGTAAAGAGGAACCATGTACACAATATATCTTGATTTTCAAAAAGTCTTTGACAAGTTTATAGGCTAAAGGTTATTAAAGATTCTGAGGTGTCGAAAGGTTGGAGCACTTGTGAAGTGTATAAGAAAAGGGACACTAAGTTTGGGATGATCATCAAAGACTTAAAATTAGACATTTGACTAAGTGGGCTGCAAGGTTGAATTGAGTACCTGAGCTATATCTCCAATAAATATGGAGAATTAGGCACCAAAGAATAAGAAAAGGGAAACTTACTGCTTTAGAGTGGGAGACAGGGTCTTGACCTGTAAGAGTATTCATTTAGCAGAAGAACACACTCTTCTCATTTCATCTCAGACTTAATTTCTTCTCAGTAGCTGATACAGTGCTGTGTTTTTGGATTTAGTATGAGAATAATATCGATAATACACTGATGTTTTAGTTCTTGTAAAGTAGTGCCTGAACTAAGTCAAGGATTTTCAGTCTATTACTAGTGATATATTTTGCTTGATTTCAATTATTAAACTGGTCTTATGTTAACGCATGGGTTTTGCCTTCTTTTCAATTATTATGATTCCACTGAGGGGGAGAAGGGGTGGGCAGAAGTGAGTGGCTGCTTGGTACTTTGCTGCCAGCAGAGGTTAAAACATGACATAAATTCAGATTAAAATATTGGAGAAACATTGCTAGAGAGAGGAAATATCTTACAGTTTTAGATCTTTCTCCTAATACAGTGAGAGTTCACATAAACTGACTTCCAACAGTCTCTCAACACTAATATTTTAGGCAAAATAAAAATAAAGGATTTTGCAGATTTTCTTGCATACAAAAAAATCATTCAGGAACTGAAAGATTGAAATAGAAGGCAAAAGAAGAGAAAGAAGAGGATCTACCTAATCTATTTTCATACTTTGAGTTTTAGTAATATGACTACCTGCTGTATAAAGAACAGGGATGAGTTTTTATTGATATAAGATTTTTTTAATGACATGTGAATTTAAGTGTGCTTGATATGTTTGGAAACTACAGCCCATGGGTCTTAGCTACAGGAGTCAGAAAAAGAAGAATCTAGGGAAATTTGGAGCTGAGTTCAGAAATATTAATGAACTTGATGTCAGAGGCAGGGACAGAACACATCACCACCTGATAGACAGCAACTTAAAAATAGTTTATTTCCCTGCTAATATTCCCTGTTCCACCTACTATCTACTGTACTTTTTTTTAAAATTATTGACATGGAAATCCTGCAGAAAAAAAGGGGCTCCTTTCAGTTTTATGTAATGTTTCATTCAGTATAAAATTCACTTAATGACAAGCACAAAGTTAAAAAAGCTAAACATATTAAGAAAGAAAAAGGTCTGTGTGCTGCAGTTAAGGAAGGAAGACCACATTAATGGTTCTCAAGGTGACATCAGAGACAGCCAAATAAAAGTTCTTCCTGGAGACTAAGCTACTGGCGATGCAAACTCATTCAAGCGAGAAATACCTTTGAATGTTTGTATTCAGAAACACCTTTTGAATGCTCAGAAATAGAGTTCACTGATAAATCTATGAAACAAAGCCAGGGAGGACATTTAGAAATGGGATTCAAGAATTCACACCCAATGGTTCACAAGGCTTATGCATGAATCCATTCCTTGGTTCTCTACACACTCCAGCTAGCTCTCACCAAGACAAGTTTGCTGTAGTAGATACAAGATCTAAGTATTTTAAATCATGACATGTTGCTTGGTTTCAGGATCCAGCTTGGTCCTCCTTCATTAGTAGAAGAGGTATATTCCATGTTTTTATAGGATTTGAAGATATTTTTAAAAGGGATTATTTTGAAAACAGAATCATAATTTTACAAAGCACATATAGATTAAGCTTGATCATTTCTTTGAGGCAGAAACATATCTTGGAGTAGCTTCTTAGTGGTAACTGCCAAGATCTATGCTTCTTGAGTGTGTCAGAAAGCGCAGATAAGGCCTGGCTTTTAATGGGAAGCATAGTACAAACACTGAAGAGAGCTATCCAGACCTAATCTGAAAAAAGATGACACCTTGCTTAAATTACAGAGATCCCAGATTCCATACTAATATCAGGAACCATGACCTCTACCCCATTTTTTACTGTGGGTGATATTACTGTGGATTTTGAAGTAAGTGGGACTGATGGTTCAGGATCCAGACACAGAGCTACTATCCCAAAACTTTAATGATACATAGCAAAACTCTCTTTGGAGGAATGCTATTACACAGGCCTTCAAAAATCCTCCACATCCTACATTCTATGATGTTTTTAAATACCAGTGTGACCTTAATGTCCTGTGTCCATTCATTACTGCTTAGTAGACTGCTGCATGCAAGGTAAGTAAATTAGGCATTTTTTTCCTCAGACACTGGCTGAGGTGGCTAGTAAATGTGTACAAACCATGACTGTGTAGCATAGGTTCACAACTCTTCACAATTTCTACTTCAGTAGTTATTTAACACAAAAATTAAAAGTTCAATAAATTACGGTTAAGACATGGCTATAATCACCACTGTCAGTCATAAAGAAAATTGCATAAACCAGCTAAAAACCCTGGAGACTAATTACTTGATAGCTGATTGGCTGAATCTGCTATGACTAAAAAAAACCCTGACATTTCTTATGTTACCTGTGAGTAATCAAAAAATAGAGTAAGATGATGCTGTCCTTAGGGCACTATGACCATGTGAGTGACAAATGCTCCATTCAGCACACACATGAAGGGCCTGACATTTTCCCAGCACCCAGTAATTGTCTATCATTTTTCTTTTATGCTTTAACAGCTCCTTAAATATGTCAGGACTAGACATGCTTACCCTGAGCGAACATTTCTCTGAATTGATGGATGTAAAACATGTACAACACACTGACACTCAAAACTTTGCAGATTTCCTAAAGCAACAAAGCTGTTAAAGGTAGGGCAAAGTTGATTAAGTGCGGAAGCATTAAACTTTTAATGATGTCTCATTGATACCCCACATAATTGTTGCTATATTCAGTGTCTGTCTCTGTAAGTGCTCCTTCATTATTCAACAGGCCAAGGCACTTTGTGAATGCCATCAAAATCAATTACAGTTTGGCTACTTTGGGGGGGGCAATGAGGCAAAGAATTAACCTCCAACTAATTTCCAAAGTCATTTACTCACTGATAGCTTAGCACGTTTACCCACACCAGCACTGTAGGTTGCAGAGCATTTATAAAAATAGTTCGAAATAAGGCATGAGAAGAAAATAATCTGAAGAGTAATACGGAAGCCGTTGGGGTAATTGTTAATGTGCGAACATTCCAAATAAATGTTGCAGATTTTAGGGCAAGATTTTAGGGCAAGTGTTTATACATGAAAATTAATCTGCTAGACACTTTTTCATTCACTTTTAAAAGTTGGCACACTAGTTGTCTTAGCTGAAAACATTCATAATTACTTACAAGACATGGTGATTCAGTTATCTAATTGAATCCATTACTATTGAATATCGTAACGAGACTAATTAAAGTTACAGTATGGAAGGAGAGAGATTGTGAATTAGAGAATTGCTTGGAAGATGCTGGCTTCCACTAAGCTTCAAAGGGCTTTCTTAGGCAATCATTTAATTCATCTTAATGTGAGCATCTTAGAGAAAGGGCAAAATGATGATCCAAAAAGGCAATCTTCCTTTTCTTCCCTGAGGAAGCTGACTATACAATCTGTGGAGCATCTATGACATTTAGACAAATGACTGTAATACTGTTAGGAAACATTTTTTTCATTAAGTTCTCCTATTAAAGACACACCTGAACTCAGAGTCCTACTCCTTCTCTGAGAGAATAAAAGTATGGAAAAAGTGCCTAGGTTTAGGCTTTGTAGACTGACTTTATAAACTAGACAAATCCAGTGTAAACACACTGTATATGTGACCTATACTTTCAAAGAAATGCAAGTAATTTCTACTCATACACAAGCACATTTTCTGTGTTGACTCTGACAACAACATTGGTGAAGACTGTAGCAGCAGTATCTAAACTATTAGAATAGGAATTAACCTTCTCCACAGAAAGTGAAAAGAGATCAGGGTGGGAACAAATATCTGTGCAATAAAAAATGCACCTGCTGTTTTGTGGTCAGTGGTGACTGAATGAAAACATGAGTTTTCATACTGTGGACAATGTTGCTGCAGCAACTAGCCTGAGACTCTCTCTCATTAGCCACTCTCTGCACCATGAAAAAACCACAAAGATCCTGTAGTCTGTAATCACTCTCAGAATCTGCCGAGGCTCTCTTGTGCTCCCATTATGATCTTCCTGGTGGAACCATCCTGACTGTCAAACGCAACATGTCATTTATGTGTTTCAGCGCAAATTTTTCTTGAAACACAAAGAGATGGCATCTCAAGCCTTTCTGGCTACAGAAGTAGATGAAGGCTAGCTGTTGCAGACTGAACACAATTATGCCTTATTTCAGCACATGCAAATCCTTTATAATGCACTATGTACAAATTACTGTGCAGTCAGGTTTGCACAAACTGGCCACCCCTTGCAACCCCTGAAAAGCACAGTGGTCTTCAGAAAGAATGACTTGCCCAAATGCTCCAGTGCTTCTGATGCATATATCAAAGTGTAGTCCACTGGATAGGGTTTAGGAATATTACAGTTAGAGAAAATATTATTCCATAATACTGTAAGTTCTCATCCATCACCACAGAATCTTCGTGAACACTAATTGGTCTCACTATGCGTGATGCCTGCACATTTCAGAATGACAGTAACTTCCCCTTTGAACAGTCAGCCACCCATGTTCAACTTCATGATTCAAAAATCAGCCACACGCTGATGTTATCTACCATTTTCTCCTTGCTGTGGTGACTTATGCAGTACAGAGGCTCTGAAGACATTCTTCACTCCTGCTAGACATCCCCCGGCTTTTCCTTCCACACGTTGAAATATCAAAGTTTCTTATCATTAGCTATAATCTTAATGGAAGAGTGGCATCAACTACACATTTGGAAACGCACCCCTTTTGCAATATACAGAGATGGAAAAACACATAAAAATGCTTGTTACAAGTAGTAAATACAAAATCAGTTGGATTGTGGAAAAAAACCCCTTTTTTTTGATAAAGAAATATTTCATATTTGTTTTCTTTGAAAACAAGTAAAATATGTCTCTATTTACTTGTGTGGTCGGCAGCTACATTATGTGGATAGCAAGTGTATATACAAATAAATGATTAAAGACAGACTTGGTCTAATAGATTTTCTAACTGTAGTAAAAAGCTTTGATTTCAACATCATTGGAAGTCTTATAGAACTGGAACCTTTTAAGGAAAAAGCCACACAATTGTTAAATAGAAAATAATTGCACCATTTAGACTTGAATTATTTGTGTTTGCTTCATACCACTGTGACAGAAGTTTTGATAGTGCTTTTACCAAGAATTAAGCATCTTTATGGCCTTCAGAGGGTTTGAAGGTGATGACATGTACCATATGTGTTTTACAAAGTTTGTATGGACAAACATATATTTCAAAATTACAAAAAAGAGTTTTTAACATCAGTTTCAACTAGGTGAGCAACCTTGATTTGCATTGCACCCACCTAAAGGTAAAAGTACTCATGGTTTACATTGATGATAAATTCAACACCACAAGAAAATAAATGACAGATGCTGGAAAAATGCCTTTGGCTGAAACACATGGTCCAAATTCACAGAAGCATTTGATGTGGTTAAAGTAGGATGCAGTGGAATTTGCAGTGACATTTCTATATTTATATCTAATAAATTGTAATTTATAATTATGCAAGTATATAATTGCATTTTATAATTGTGTGTGTATCACTAGGCAAACACATGATCAGAGAAGGGGAAAGACTGAGTAATTCCTTAACAAGGGCAGTCACCTCTGAAATCACTCCCAGCTTCTGGGCCTGCTAAAGCATTTTCTACTAAACCTGTATTGAACAACATTCATAAACAAGGCATTGACTGTTCTCTCCCAGATGAGTGGCTTCATCAGGTTTTTTTTTCAGTCTTTGTGAAGTTTGAATATTTAGCTTCATCCTTTTTAGAGTAGAATGGATGTTATCTTTTTCTTTAGTGTAGTAGATTAGATCTCTTTTTTTTTCTTCTTTCTTCCTTTTCTTTTTGGAACTGAGAATTTAGTTTTATATACTTCAAAGACTTTCTCTAAGTGGATGACTTATATGTCATACTTATGTGTTACTATGTTTAAATCCAGAAAAGGCTAGAGGCTAAGAATCCCAGTCTCCAATAAGTTTGCAATTTTGCTAGAAGCCAACTTGTAGAAATGTGTTGCTTTATTGTCTCTCTTCCTACTCAGCTTGCTTGTGTCTTTGAGCCCCAGTTCTACATGACCAGCTCTCTCCTTGAAATAACATCCAGATCTCAGGGGTCCAGCTTGCAACGGCAAAAAAACTCTGCTCCTGAAGATGACTGAATAAAATTATCTTTGGGAACAAGCAACATTAGCACACTCAAGTGCTTTTGTGGAGCTGAGGAAAGAAAAGAGACATTGTATTGCTGTTTCTGCCGGACATTAGTAAGTGAAACAAAATCACATGCAGCTGTAGAGAAAGGTTTGGAAAAAAAAATCTGGTGAATTAATGTGGTTTATTTCATGAAAACCTTCCCAAGAGTACCACTGCTCCTTTTCCCCGAAGGCAGGATGGAGGGCTGTTAATTGAATTCAATCTGTTTAGTTTATCTAAGAGAAGGTTAAAAGGTGACTTGATTGTGCTGTTTAAGTAACTGTACAGGAAAGACATTTCTGGTGGTAGATGCATTTTTAATCTAATAGGAAAAGGCGTAATGAGATCCAGTGGTTAGTAGATGAGGCTAGACAAATTCGAACTAGAAATAAATCAGAAATTTTAATAGTGAGAGTAATTAATCACTGGGAAAACTCAGCAAGGGATGAGGTGGGTTCTTCATCATGTGCAAAACTAAGATTGGATAACTTTCTTAAAAATATGATATAAGTCAAACAGAGATTATTAATATAGAAATTGCTCAGTGCACCTCCTTGCCCTGCATCATTTAAGAGGTCAGACTAAATCATCATTATGATACCTTTTATTCTTAAAATACATGAATCAATAGATCAGAGAAGTTATCTGCTTTGTCCGCTACTTCAGATCTCTTACTCTATACACTCGCTATTTACATGTTCTGAAGACAGCAGCCAGGACAGAAACTACTGCCCAAACTCAAAAGATGTACATCTCACAGAGCAGGAGGCTTTGTGAAAGTGCAGATGTAAAGGTTCTGAACCTTGTCCATCCACAGGCTTTGACAATATTTTAACAGGTACTTAAAATCTCTGCATCTTCCAGTTCAGACAAAAATATTAAGGCTCAAATTGTTTTAAATTTAGGTTGAAATACCTGCCAGCTCCAATCCTTCACCCCCACTGCTAAGACAAAATATACAGGGAATTATGACAACTCATGTGAGCATGAGAACAAAAGCACAGGCCACCTTATCAGTACATCTCCAGACATGCAGAGAATACTCTATCAGCACATCTTCATTTAGACAATCTACAGGGAGGCTGAAAATATCCTGACCTCTGCAGAAGATGTAGCCATTGCTGTATTAAACAGAAAGGGATATCACTGACAAGATACATTAATATTAGGTGGTGTGATATGGCTTCTGGAAATAACCATTTCTTATTTCATTAGTCCAGAAAAAGCCAGATGAATTCTTTCATCCACTCTTCAAACCTGATAAAAAGAACATATTTAAAATACGTTAATCTATTTCCATTTGCAAATACTGAGTGGATTTTTGTGAAAAGAAATTAAAGGGGATAGAGGATAGAGGATTGATGAATAAAGAGAAACAATAATCCTGGAGAAGGGCAATTTTTACATTAGCAATGTATTTAACATAAGATTCTGCTAGATGTCTCAGTAAAGGTCTAACCTTAGTTATTCATACCTATTAAAGCTGTTCAGTCTGGGGTACCTCCTTTGTTGTCCTTTTTGCTTGGATTAGTTTTCTCACCTGAGCCACCCCTTAGAGTTATGTTGTTGCAGGAGCAAGAAGAGATGAGAATTGTACACATGCAGCTCTAGCATTTCAAGTCTCTTCACCAATGATGCAATTATTTTCTTCATACAGCCCACCTGCCTCCACACAATTAATCCCTGCTCATTGTCTTCTTGCTGCTGGCACTTTCAGAAAGAGAACAGCACTATGTAAGATGTACAATAGGGAATGAACGTGCTGCTCAGAACAACACAAAAAAATTTATCTCTTGTGAGTTTAAAACCACCACTTAACAGAGCTGCAGGTTATGGTGTTTCTAAAATGCCCATGTAACTCTCAGCTCTCTGCTTTTCACCAGCATGAGAGCAGTTCAGTCAATTATGGCACCTGGCCATTTGGGGTTCTCATGTTGCTCAGAGCTAATCCCATCATTTGTTCATGGGGATAGGTTGTTTGAGAGCTTTTCTAGGCTAAAGAGCTTACAATCAAATGTATTACTTCCTTAAAAGGGACAAAGAATTGCAGAACTGTGCATTGCAGTGTATCATTGAACAGCTTTACAGCGTTATAAGGGTAAGAGGGATATTTTATGTAAGGTGCTCTACTACTACAAGAAAAATCATGACATTCTTAATGTCTGTACAGTTCTAAATTGTAATTTCACTTGCTGTGTAGAAGTGTCATAGCCACATAATTATGCTTCCCATGTATTTACAGTCTAGGTTTTTACTCTGCTGACAAGCATGTAGCTCAGCTGGCTCCTGACAGGAAAATAATGATGATGTGAAATAGATTTCATTCCTTCTTGTGAATTATCTATACAAGAATTATTTATTAAAATCCATTTAAAGAAGCAATCATTAGTAGCAGCACACACTTAGAACCCAGCTTGATTTTTAAATTCCCAGGTGAGTGACATGACCAATTATTTGACAAACACATACACCTCTTCAGGTTTTAATTTTTACAAAGTTTATTTGTTATGGAGTGTAGGTGAATCAGTAAAACACAAAAAATCCCACAGAACTCCACAAGGATGCTTCAATAGAGGAAGTCTCTAATATAACAAACTGCAGAGACATAAATTTGACTATGTGAAAACTCCCTGCTGCATCTCAAAATTCTGATTTGAGGGATACCAGGACCTTCAGCCTAGCTTTTATGTCATCAACCATTTTCTACAGCTGAGATGCTTTTCTTGGACAGTAGATGTGCATCAAAAAAAGAGTAGACAGCCTTGTGTGCCTTGAATACAGTAATTAATGATGATGAATTTCCACTGTATCAGTTTTTTAGGGTACTGATTGGACCATTTTTCTGCAACAATCCTTTACACAAAATAATCTGAGAAATTATCTTTTTTTTTACTTTAAGAACTAAAGGTAGCTATTTTGCACCTAAAAATTGAAGAATATTTTTCCATCAACTTTGAGTGTTAATGATGAAAATTTTTTTTTGCTGCTAGATGATATTGAATGGATGCATTCATTATTCCCATAATTTTATCAGATTTATAATGGAAGAAATCAAGAACAGGATCTAATATTTATTATCCTTTCAATTCTTTCTGGTTGCCTCTTACTTCTTTTTCAATTAAAACCAATCACAATTGAAAAGTTTAATTCATGATTTAGACAAAACACCACAAAGTGATATTTTCAGCACAGAAACACCGAGTTTTGAAACTTTTGAAATGTGTAAGTAGCTGTCATTGCGTAAGGGTAAGCAACAGGACATTAAGATATTTATACAGCTAACAGAAAACATCTTATGTGAAGTAAGTCAAAGCTCAAAATACTTGTATTAAAATAAAGCGGTAACTTCTAGATGTGTACAATTTCTTAAAATAAACTTAAAATGTTCAGATTCTCACCTTAAAACATTCTTTTTTACTTTCAAGACAATTGCTCAAGTGTTGGTGTATTTTTATTAGCCATCATATGGAGCATGGCAGACAGCCAGAGAAACACTCAATAGTATTTCCTGTCCACCTGGCCACCCCCTTGCAAAATGAAGAGCTGGTACGTGTACGGCTAGAAAATTAATCATTCACAGAATCTGTTTGTTCTGAATTTGCATGTTACTCTATAACTCCAAATGCTAAACAAAAATATCTTTGGGACTGCTGTGTTTTGGATGATGTCAATCTGTATCTTTAAATTGGGAATTTCTTTCTCTTCTGCCTTTGCAATAATTTAATTTTTAAGACATTAGCTTTTCTTCTTAAGGATAATTTACCTCACAACAATTTTCTATTCTGAGCAATGCAATATTCTTACCTTAATTAGTATCATTTTTAAAGTACTATTGTTTCAAAAACGTTATTTGTAATGCCTGTAGTTACGTGTGAATTGTAGTAATAACACTGCAAGCACTGGTACATAGTGTCTTCTGCATCGTTAAAACTACAAAATGATAAATATTCATTGCTGTGGGTATTTATTACAGTAACATGTATAGTACTGGCTTTGAACAAAACTTGATTTCCAGTGAACATCAGAAATTTTCCAGGAAAGGATTTATGTCAGTGCCTTTCTGGATTAAACTACTTACTATTCGATAACCATCTCATTTTTCTTCTAGTTTTTCTTTTTGTACTTATTAATGTTTCACATACAGCTGATGAAAACTTCAGTTTTTACACTATCAGTGTTTAGCTGGCAAAAGGTGTTATTCTAACAACATATCCATGGAACATCTTTAGGTGTGCAGTCAGGTGACTGTGCTTCATCATTGCAGAGATTTGATACAGACGTGCTCTTCAGGGACGAGCTGTCTTCTACAGGATGTGTGCAGGCCTTCACCAAGGCACTTAATTTTAAGTGCACTTAACTCAGTTTTCTTTCTGAAAATTCTCATAGTAGTGCTGCTTTTTCGTAGTCTGTTGGAGGTCTTTGTGACAACACTTGCTTTCACAATATTTACTGCTATCATGCCCAGTATGAGAGGTCTTGGTTTTGACTGAGGCCTCAAAGTGTTTCTGCAATAAATGAACAAGAATAACCTTACATATAGATAAATGTAGACAGATAGACTAAAATTGCATTGCTACTCAATTGTGAAATGCATCCTGCATGAATCCAGGACATCATTACAGAAAATTACTTCTACTCATGGGTTTGGGTTCCTACCTCTTTGCTCTACCTTTTGAAATTTTCCATAAGTCATGGTCAGCAGGTGGAAACACCTCCATGGGGTGCAATATTTACTCCACAGACCCTGTCAGCTGTCCTCAGCACACTCTGTGCTAAAACCACCACCTATGCATGAAAGAAAGTGCATGCATTAGAGAAAGGGATAGTGTTTAGAAGAGAAAGAAACTGTCCATGTAGCTAAAAAGAGACATTGAATGGAGAAGGTTATCCACAGGTAAGGCAGAGGAGATATTTAAATTAGTTTCTTGCACACTGCCCTGTATTGTGGAAGATGAACAAACATTTGTTTGAGACTAAAGTTAAACCTTTCACTTAGTTCTGCAAAATTTCCTATTTCAGCTGTTTTAGAGGCAGGCTATGATACCAGTAAGGATTGAGTTAAAGATATGATTCCTATTTACAGCATGCTCCCTCTGGACATTGGCTTGATAATTTACTTCACTGTCAAATTTTGTGCATGCACTCCAATTCCCAGATATGTAATTCTCTCCCTTGAATAATGATAACATTGCCTGAATATAAGCTGGCTGCTTTAGCTAAAAGTTATTGCTACCTTAAATGGATCCAGGAACATTTTTCAGAAAAGATTACAGGGAAAGGTGTCTATTTACATTTTTTGCATCCCTTATTATTATTTTAATTTTGCTTCATTCATTTATGTAGTAAAGCACAATGAACAGTAATTTCATCCCCTAATTTTTGTGATTAAAAAATTCTATATATATTTAGGGTGCAATTTTGTATTTTGTTGTGTGTTTTAACACGTGGTACAATTTTTGATGGAAAGAAATAGAATTTAAAGTTTCAAGATCAACCCCTGGTGCTTTTTGCCTATCAAGTAAATATGTAGCTACCTTTTCTAAGAAAAGTCTCTGATTGTGACTGGTGTTTTTTCTTTTTTGCAAACCTTAAAGCCAATGCAAAAGGAAATGCTCATATATTTCTAAAGAATCATAAGTATAGCTGACATTTTGAATACCTTCCATAAAGTATCCCTGTAAGTCATAAAGAAAATCAAACAAAACATTGTTCTATTTAACATTCCAGGCACTACAATTCATGAATAAGTTCAAGTTGGTAGCTCTTCACAAGTATTGTGCCTTATGAAATGGTACATTTTTATATAAAAGCCTTGTTTAAACATAAAATTAAAGCTCTGTAACTAGCATTCTGGTATTCTGAGGAAGAAGAAACATTTTGGAGTAAGGCAATGCACTTACACTGTACATTTAAGACAGTGACAGATTGTAAGAGTTTAAAGCTTCCTGCAGATATTGTGATTCATCTTCCAGTTCAATCAAAAATTATTCAAGATGGTAGATATATGAAAAAGTCCAAGGCATTTTTGGTGTTTCCCAGAACAGGAAGAAAGAGGGAAGGAAAAAAAAGTATAAGCAAACATGATTCTAACCAAAAAAGGCAAAATCACTTGGATGAAAATTACTTGGGGTGACCTTCAGTTCAGCACACAATTAATATGTCATCACAGTTCGAGGCTTTTTCTCCATTGTCCTATATAAAAGTAGAACAAATGCTTTCACCTGTATGCATTAAGTTGTCGTAAGAGGGCCTACAGAGTCAGTGGATATATTAATAAATTACCATATTATTTTCCTATTTTTCTCAATCTATTTTAGTGTACCACAAGAGCAGATGTGTCATTATAATGGCATAGATGTATCAATTATGTCTTTATGGCATGTATGTGCTTCCTCAGAATGCCATCTATCCAATGAGTACTGCTGAGTTGTGTGTGAGAAGCTGAGCTATTGCATAGCCTCTTCTATGCAGGAAAGCCCTCTACTTTGGGAAAATAAGGAAGCCATCCAAACAGCTGAATGCTGGGGTGGAATATTAAGGAAGATTATATCTGCTGAGCTTTCTGAATGCCTATATCGATACTATTTCTTGTGTGCCAATGTGCTCATCTAAACTTGTTGGTCTAAAATTAGGCACCTAGTCTAAGGTCATCCTGCAGATGACAGAGGATGTATTTGATGTCATAAAACCTACACTTATCCCAAGCTCAATTTCATTTGAAGCATGCAATTAAGTCTCCTTTAAGAGATTATTTCCATGTGTATGAAATGGTTGCATATTCCTTGTTTATGACAGTTCACATCAGTGCCACCACTGCCTAATATTTGGATCTGTTTGAGTCATTAATTTTTTTCATTTTTTAAGTATGACCTAGAAAGCTCTCCAGAAACTGATTTTGGAGAAAACACAGAACTTTTAGTGAAAATATCTCTAGTGGTGCTCTGGTTCTTCCCAGGACAGTTAATTTTTTTTCTGTGGTGGGGAGGGGGCATGGCTTAAGGAGTGTGGCTCGGAGGTGGTTCTGTTCCACCTTGCATCACTGCCAGGGGCAGGAGTGGGAGGCTCTCACTTCCCGGGAGGAAGGTGTGCCTTCAGGTGGGGAGAAAACATAGTGGGGAGGAGCCAACCAGCATTTTTCACGGGCTTTCCATGTAAATGGTTTCATCTTGTACCTTTTGTTATTAAATTGTTGCTATTACTGTTCATCTTGTTATCTCTTTGCTGTTTCCAGTAAATTGTTCTTATCTCTACCCATGATCTTTGCCTTTTGAGCTTTCAATTGGAGGGGGAGGGGGAACGAGTGGCAGCGTGGTTTTAGTGGTACTACTAAATTGAAGAATACCATTTGTAAACTATGACAAGCAGATATAGTAACTCTCAACCAAAAATCTATAAGAATAAACCTTTTATTTTTTTTAGAAGTAATGTGAGCTTATTCCTAGCCCCCTTTAGTAACGTCCTTATTCATTTACTGACAGTCCTTTAAATTATGTTAGATGCCCATTCAAAAAGTTCTTACACAATTCCAGTTTAAATGTAGGAGAAGGTATAATAAATCTGAGTGCCAAACAATAAATTGTGAAGACCAGGAAGAATGAAGGAGGTTATTGTGACTGGAGGTGGATGTGCATACATCTGGGAGCTGTTCAAGCACGTTGTTACAGCTGACATCACTAGATGGCAATGTTACATATGTTACATACATAATCCTTTCAATTAGAATGCTAGTAAAGTGCTCAGTCTCTGAAGAAATGCTGTACGGTTGCTTCTGTTGTAGTGCAATTGTATTTGAAAAGTACACAAGTTTACTTTTGTCCCACTTTAACCTCTGTATTTGGTAACGAGAAATAAACATGATTGCTCAGCTCATATTTCTGGCGAAACACAGGTTTGACTGCTTCTTAGGGTTGGTTTCATTCCATACACACGGTGGGCATGAAGGAAGCACACCCAGCCAAATTTCTGCTTAGCTGGATGAACTGGCTTATGAGAATTCTGCTACCACATTGCAGGGGACTAGTGAGGGTATCAGAAGGGAGAGACTCTTTCGAAAACAACAGCATTACTATCTCCTTATCTCTCAATCTGTCATTTACCTAGGAATGTGACCAGATTCCTCCCAGCTGGCCAAGGCATTGCCAGAAGCAGTATTACTGCACAATCACCCCCACCATTCTCCCTGTGGTAAACAGAAAATGAAGTACCTCCAGAGAGTGAATCACATCAATGATGGCTCTCAAAGTGCCTTTTAAACTCTTCGGCTATACAAAGATTTTCTAAGAGACTGATCCTAACCAAAGCATTTCATAGAGGTGCACAAAGGCTGTTCTGTGCTATAATAACTATGTTTGTACAGAAGTGTATACATTTAAAAATTTTTTAATTTTCAATTTAATTTTGGTTACCAGATGGGATTTTTAGGGGTAAAAAGAATAAAGATTGGGAGATTATGGGTAGAAGAATGAATGCAACACCGCAGAAAAGACAAGACAGAAGATCAGTGAGAAGACAAAAAATGGAAGTAGCCTGAAGTCTGTGAATAAATACAAGAAGCAGAAGACAAACCACTGCAGTGAGTCTGACTATGTTCTGCATTTGAGCTTTTCCTTTGCTCTAAGCAGTAATGATTATTTCTTTGCTTTAGTCTGAATTTTTCAAATGCCTGCAGAAAATAGAGGAAAAAAAATTAAACACAAAAAGCATATGCATGTGAGCTTATGGAGGAGAATAGATCACTGAAGCACTAGTATCAGAATTACAACATTCTGAATATAAAGAAGGAATAAATAGAAGCAAATGCACTCCATAACAGAATAACTGAACCCAGCTTTCTCCTGGAGGAATGATGGATGGCTGTGTCTCTTGGCTGAGCTAACTACAAGTCTTGTGCAGCCAATACAATTTTGGGGCCATGCTGGCCAGATGTTGGCACCTTTGAGAACATCTTTTACATGTATTAGACAGCTGTAGCTTGCAAGCAGATTTTTCTACTTCCAAAGGATTGGATCTGGGTCCTGTGACAGTAGAAACCAGACTAGTGCAAAGCCTGAGAGAATTTGAATTCCTTAGAGATGAGAAGGCAGAGAATAATGTTATCTAGATAGATGTAGCACTATGAGTAAAACAACAAGGACATCTGAATCTCATTCCTTCTTCTTTGACTATGAATGAATAACTTTCTGTGAGTCATTTACCTGCTCCTTTTGTTATGTAGTTACCCTTCACTTAAATTATAAAATTAAGCCATTAATCCATTGCTTAGTTCTGCCTAATGTTAAGACTGTGTGACATAACGGGCAATATTCAGATCCCATCAGCTCGGAAATTTAGGATGTCACTGGCCCTACATGATCAAACTGCAAGCTATTGTTCATCTATTGACTGAGAGTCCAATTAGTGATACATTGAAGAAATAGGTTAGGTGTTTCCACAATGGACTCCAAATCAGACATAAGAAACTTCACATTTGGAACAACTTAATATTACACTTAGTTTCTGTGACTACACTTAGTGCAGTGACTTCAGTGGCATGTTATTTTCAAGGTGTGTTTCTGTCATTATATTGAAATGAAGATATGAAATGAACAGAGATATTTAAAGGACTGATGTAAGAATATAGCCTAGTGGTATTCCAGTCGCTGGTAATATTCACATCATGTCTTAAACTCTATGTATTTCTATATAATATCTGAAAAAGAAGCTTTAAAGAACCCACGTTTCTGAGTGATGGTAAGACAAGGTGCCCTGTTTAGTTTTTGTCCAGTTATGATTAAGTAAAAATGGAGGTAGACAAATAACAAACACTGGACACTATGACAGCTTTGTAACTAAGTCTAAAATGTTAATCAAATGACTACTACATTTTGCCTTTATACAGAAATACATTAATTTAAGGTATGTGATATCTTGTACATAAGCAACCTTGTGGAAAAAAAAAGCTCTGCCTATACACAAAATTAATAAGAAAACACTGCAGCATTTCTATTTATTACTATAATTTAGTAGGTGCTTGAAATTATTTCAACTGTGTTGTGAAAACATGTTTTCATATCTGGAATATTTTAATGGCCTCATGATATAAATTAGCTTAGGAGGATTCCTAAAAACAAGTGAATTTTTTTGTTGCTGTTTTGCATTTTAGATCTCCACTTACTGTTTGAAATGAGCTGGTTACAGTGCTAAATAAGCCCTTAAGTTCAGAATCTGTTGGAACTTCCATTTGTCCTCTGACTGCTGTTGCTCTAGCACTCTGAAAAGCTCACTGTAATGGCTGAAGTTTTCCATGTTTGCTTTTCCTTTGTCATACATTTGGAAGTTAATAGAAAAAAGTTTAAAAGAAGAACATGGTAAAGTTTAAAACTTTAAAAACTGAAACCCACCAAGAGAAATGGCAAAAATTTGCTGCAAATTTTCAGTTTTTCAATAACTGATTTTTCAGTTATTTCAGAAAAACTATGGGTGGTATCTATGTGTCTGAACACATGGATAAATATCAATACATAATTTACTATATGCATGTTCTTCTAAAAGTCTACTTTTTACAGATTACAATGATCTTTGTGATTCTGAGTAACTGCTTTGGAACATTGCGAGCAGCAAGCTTGACAGCGGCAGCTACCTAGCTGAGCATGATAATACCTCCAGTTCTACGTATCCACAGCTAATTACACTTCAACTGCAAACTGCTACAGAGATATATTTTTTCAGCAGAAAATCCTACTTCTCAGGTATTCCACCTGTCTTCTCAGAGACTTTTAGGCTCCAGCCCTGCTGTACAGTCCCACTGCTTATGTCTGGCTTGCTGCCAAACACAAATAGTTCTTCTGACTACAAGGGCAAAAGCTTAAACTACAGGGCTAAATTCTTCTTTGGCTCATGCTGTGTGCAAATACGCTCAGCTACATATATTGTCAGCATCTCTTTTTGTCATGTGAAAGGGGAGATTTCCTCAAACATTTTGTGTTTGATTACTCTGTCAGTGCCCCAGGAAAGGCAAGAACCAGTCTGTCAGCAACCTGTTATGGAGACTCTCCACTGAGAAATATGCTGGCTGGGAGAGCAGTTTGACAGACTTATTAAGGGACACAGACCACCACCACAGATCCCCTCCCAGCTCTCCACACTTTTATTTGAGTATGTTACCTGCTGCCAGTGACTGCCAGCGCCCTTGATGGAATCACACTAATAATTTGCAGAGTAATGCTCTTTATTAATAAAATTGTGACAGGCTGAGGTTTGAAGATGGCTAGCAATAGTATCTAACTGCTATTCAAAAAACATATTCAAAGCAATATATAGACAAGCTCTAATCACTAATTATTCATCATACATAGAGTATAATACCCAACAGGCGTCCCTATGGCAGAGAAGATAGGTTCAGCCTGTTGATCAATCCCAGAAGTTACAATAAAGTCTTCTCTAACGTCTCCCCATTCTTAACTTCTTTTTATATATACTATTTCTTTATGTTTAGGTGGAGCTTGAGTGCCTCAAGTCGTACATCATGCTCAGTGATGGGTAATTGCACCTTGGAGGTGGGTAACTTTGGGATGGAGGTGTGCATCTTACATCTGCGGTAACCTTGGGATGGAGATATGTATCCATCTTACATCTGAGGGGAATGATTTTGCCACAGTTGCTGCTGCAACAGCAAGACATCTCCGTATCTCTTGTGCAGAGCTGTTGTAATTTATACAATGCAGCTTTGTACCTATGCAAAAAGCCTTGAACAGGTTTAATCTGAAGATTTTTTTCCATTTTTAACTAATGTTTCTCTGCTTCATTTCTTACCAAAAGTCAAACGTTGGTATAAATTGACAGGTATTTAGGTGTATTAGGTTTACCTATTTGTACTACTGTATAAATAAACAGTAACAGTCTGAAATAAATCTTTTCATGCCAAGGAATTGTAATTTTAGAGTGAGAAACCTGATACTGTATGCTGAAATATTTTATGTTCTTTTGCTTTGTTTGTTTTCTTTTTAAATAATTTAATTATAAAAACAGATGGTAAGCTGATTCAGTGCTATGGGAAAGATTTGCTCAGACAAGTCTTGCTTATGGAGGAAACCGTTGACCCCATATCACCCTTCTAATGGGAAAAAATACTGGGGAAAGAAAATTTAATATTGTTCCCCAAGTACAGGTATTTTAGAGGTGGCCTAGTGAGTTAGGTCAGATTTGAGCAGCTGTAACACCATTACTGTGTGCAATGGGAGCTTTAGTGAAACATGATATGCTCTGGTGATAGCCAATGCAACAAAGTGGAAGTTCAGGATCTGAATGTAGTATGCTAAAATTAATCTTTTTACCCTTTTCATCATTAATCAGAGAATGGACAGCTTGAAATCTGGCTACAGTGAAGTGACATTTGGTCTCTCTATTTGGCAGCTGTCAACTGCACTGAAGTGATGAAGATAGCTTTGAGACCAAACTGAAAGAGATGCATATAACCAACAATGTACATGAATCAAACTGCATCTATGTGGAAGTGAACAATCTAAACAAAAAAAAAGTAAAATAAAAATGTTACAGAGGATGTTACAAAAGAGACCTTTTTCTAGTGTAAGTGAGAAATTTCATTGAAAATTATAATAACTAGTATGTTATCTTGAGTTTCATGAAGTTCACAGGATCAGCCAAAGGAGATAGATTTTATTGATGGTTTCCAAGGCACATTTCAATGTTCCTGCAGTTGATAGAAGCTAGTAGTCATGAAGACAGAAAAAAAAAGTGTTATGTCTTGCAAATCAGTGAAAAACTGCCCTGCCCCAAGAAGCTGAGGGCCATATGAGCAAGTAAGGAAAGGATCAAGTCCTTTAAGTGAATGCTTCAGAATTAGAATGCAAAGTTCATTTTACAGAGACAACTATAACTAAATGTCTTTCTCTTTGGAGTTTCCTGCTTGAATCCAAGGTGATGTCTATTACTTGTTACTGTTCCTTCAGTATTTGACTTTTATATTTTTGTGTGAAGTAATTTGCAGAAATATGATCTGTACTAATCATTGCCATCTGATTTGACATCTCTTACAATGTCAGTTAGCTAATGTTATTGTGAAACTTGGAATGGAAATGACTTGGATGACTGGAAGCTACATTAAATTCAATTGGAGTTAAATAGGCTATTAATCAACACTTGGTGACTACTCAGCCAGAAGTTCGCCTTAGTGAATAGTTTTGAAAAATGTTATGGTGGTACAAATAGAAGAGATTTCACTATTAAACTAACAGTAATGATATTGGTACAATTTTGTTATTGCTATTATTTTTCCAATATTAGTTCAAGAGGCTGTTATGATCCAATTATTATTAAGGTTCTTTAGAAATTCCTCTGCCCAAATTAAGGTGCAAATGAGACCATATGCCAGTGACAATAATATGGATTATATTGTATAGTAAATGTGAGAGAAAAAGAAAAGGAGTAGAAAATAGGTGGGGGAGACAGAAAGAGTGACAGGGGCAGAATAAGGAAAATATCACCACTCCATGGATCCCAATGATGTTCCATTGATCCTCTCCAGTTGCTCTTCTTGGTGGTGAAGGTCCCCCCAAAGGCTCAGAATCCCCTGGGTTTATATCCCCTCCATCCAGGTGGCAATGTCCAGGCACGTCCCCCTGGGGAGGGGACAGTCTCTCACAGCACACTCTGGGTCTGTTCCATCACGTGCAGCCCTGGGGTGCAAGGCTGAGCACTTTGGGGGCTCTTTGATGGATTGTGACTCCCCTCAGCTGCCTCTCCCATGAGAGTCCTGTGGATGTGGCCTGTGGGGTTGGGGTTCCACAGCTGGGCTGGTTTGTGTAACGGAGGATGGGTGTTCAGTGCCTCTGGCCAGAGGTTACACCACACACCTGAAACCTCCTCCTTCCCCCTCGGCTAGGGGGAGTCTGTGTAAACCTGGCTCCTGTGAGCTGTGCTCTGCCCCCACCCCAAACCTGGCTCCTGTGAGCTGTGCTCTGCTCCCACCCCAAACTCAGCCATGGATGCTCGTCAGCACAGCTGGTGGCTTTGGCCTTTTAGTGGATGCAAACCTTTCCCTCCTCCTGAGGTGACTCAGCCATGGGTTTCCCTTTATCTAATCAGCAGTTCGACATTCCAGTTCAAAGTCCCAGGCTTCAGGGAGGGTTCTTTTGTTTTAACTTCTTTATAATGAGCAAAACTTTGTATCAATGTTTGAGGCATGAACCATTTTCAGTCTCTGACAGAGGCTTTATTAGCAAGTCATATAAGGATATTTCACTCATGGTTCTGATCCAGATTCTGTCTTTTGATTTTCATAAAGGCTCCCACTACAGATTTACTTACCTGTAGGTAATAGAAGAGTGCAGGCTTTTATGGATTGTGTGTATATATTTTCTAATTTGCAATGTTCTGTTTTGTCATATCCAGACACAAGCAGTACATAAAACTACAGGTAGAGGCTCAGTGAGTTTGAATTTATAGATTTACTTCCTGCATGCGGGACCCTCTTTATTGAGGTAACCATGTTTAAAGATTATTTTAAAATATTTTTGTTGTCTTCAGAAGTTTTATTATCAATCAAAGTATTTAATATATTTGTTTCTCTAACACATCTTCAGTTATATTTTATGATCACTCAACAGAATCCTGGGGTGTCTACAGAAGCAACGGGACCCTCTGTCTTTATAGCGCAGTAAAAGTCAATAGTTCATGACATAGCCTTTCAACACTAATTTTTTTTCATATTTTATGGATTAAATTAAATTCACATTTCACTTCTGCAAATAGATAGTTTAAAAGTAGAAGTTGACAAAAAAATTAAAATAAATGATCATTCACTTGAATGTTGGCTTCTAAATGCCTAACATGCAGATTATATTTCATGGGGGTGAGTTCAGCCCTTTCTTGATGTGCAGACAGCTAATGTTATCTGAGATTAGCCATTCAGATTCTAGAATAGAAACCTCTTTGGATATTTATAAAAACGTAGTTCTGAAATTTAAAAAAAAAATGGTAATTTGTTTTTTGTGTGCTCATCTTTATACAGTGACTTCTCTGTTGAGAATTTGCTCTGCATCAATAGTGAAAGTGACTTCTCTGATACCTAGTGAGGTGTTCAACTGAGTGATAACTGGGGTATAAAATATTTCTTACAAATGTAACTATATTCAGAATTATATATCCAAAGACATTGGAAATCTTACCTACATGAAGACTGACAACTAATATTCTCCCTTTCAAAACAAGTCAGTAGATAATTTGTAAAAAAAATTTCTTGCTAAAAATTCACCCATACAAATAAATAAGAATCTCAGGTATCTTCACAATGCTTGGGAAGACATGCTCTTAGACAAGAACTTGTATATTCCAATCTGGGATATAAGATGTTAGGAAAGTTAAGGTGGGAGGAAATTTATGAATGGTAAATTCTAAAAGTCTTGTTCAGCAAATCTCAGTAAAATATAGTCAATTTAGAATGCTGGTCTACTCTCTTTTAAAAAGCTTCTGCTAGGCATATATATACTTTTTTTTTTTTTAAATGATCTTTCTCTGAATATTAAAAGAACTCAAAAGTTTTAAACTGTTTGTGCCTATTCTGACTTCTGTCATAAGATACCCTAAGTATGACAAAAAATGTGACTACTATTGGCTTTTGGACACTAAACATTGTAAGGAGGAATTTTGACCTTGTATGTTTGCTCAGTGGGGCCTTGGTTCCTCATTTTGAAGCTCTAGCTATAAATGCAATAAAAATATTAAATAATATATGTTCCTATACTGTCTTTTTTCAGAGTTTCATAAACAAAAACATGTAATGGTAAAAAAGTCTATTCATCTTGGAATGCTGTTCAACTGAAAACTGCTTTTAAAATTAAACGTTTTCTACAGTATCATCTATTTAGCATTTTTTCCTTACTGTCTTATTGTACTATATGTTGAGGAGATTAAAAGTCAACTGGAATCACAGCGTTTTTAAAAGTTGCCTGGTGTTTCAAGTTATCATATCCACCACCACCACCCCCTACTCCCAGCAAAGAATACAAACTAATATGCTCAAAGCCTCTTAAATTTATTATCTTCTTACTGAAAACCCATCTTTTAAAGACATTTTTTTGCTTGCAGACTTTTCATATAGGATATGGAAAATTGTGTTTGGTGCAAAAATACCAATGTTTTATTCATTTGGAGTGGGATTTAACTTATATACTAATACCTATATTTGTTTGCTTATAAATGTCTAAATGTGAAATATATGGCTTCCTTTTGCTTTGCTCCTCGATGCCATAGGTTTTAATCTGGAGATATGACTTTCTGGTCAGGTGAAACTGCTGCTGGTGTTGGCATAATGGAGACTTGTAGAAATGAAAGGAATGTTTAGTTAAAAATAAGTATTTGTTAAATTTATGAAGCTCAGTAATAAGCAGAAGTTTAAATTTAGAAGCATCTGAATCATAATTTAGTGGTGATTCTTTTAAACTATAATTACAGTCTGGTTTTGATTTTTAAGTCTTTCTTTTTATTTTTTTCCTATATAATAAGACTTCTACTTTCCCAGGAATTATTCCTAGAAAATACATAGAAATCTATTAAACATTAATTCCAAATATTTTAGACCACTGCATGCTGCTTTCTTTCAGGATCTATCTATATTTTTCATCAGGTGTCATTTTTCTTTTCCTATTAGTACATACACTGAAAATGTGACAGTGAGAGTACACAAAAATTATTCTAGTTGATCAGATCAAACCCCCTCCAAGCAAAGATACTATCTGGTGCTTTGTTAAAAACAAACAGGCAACAACAAACAAATGTCCCCAAACTATGAGATACAAGTTAAATACTAATAACTCTTTTAAATAAACTTCAATTTTCTTGCAATCAGGAAGTTAAGGATTTCTGGAGACAGATTTTCTTCTCCATAAATGTGTTAAAAATTCATTGGTGCTTCTATGGCTTCCATTAGAACCCTGTCATTAATGCCAAAAAAAAATTACATTCAGTGTCTGTTCTTCTAGAAGGTATCTCAGGATGTGAACTTCAGCCTGACTTGACAAACTAATTCTAAAAATCCCATAGCATTTATTTGTTATTTCAGTTCTGAAAGTGTCAGATATTCCTGCAAGTTTTTGATTTTACTGAAACCAAGGAAATAAAGGTAAGCAGGCTTCAGAATAAAATGCTCAGTGTATTTTCATTTGAGCAAGTGTCTAAAGGCAAACAGTTGTCATTCAGGGGCCAAGCACAAAAAGCTGAGACAACCACTTAACAAGAAAAGACATAGCATTTTGTGAGATCCAATCTAAGCAGAGATGCACTCTAAAGATTGCTTACCTAGTTCTCTTTTATTTCTTGCCAAAGCACAAAGCCACAATGTTTCTCTACTTCTCTTTAGTATTGCTGCTTTTTATTAATAGATTGTTGTATTATCAACTTCTAAGCAACACTGAGAAAAGATAAATTGAAGAAAATACATTTGATAATTAAGGAAATTACTCTGAAAAAGCAATATGAAAATGATTGTGAAAAGTTATGCGTAGGTGATTTTGTGGATACTAATCTTCATTAAATAATAATTTCCACTTTTCATTTTGTACTAAAAAGGCAATTTATTTATGAAATCTAAATGAAAAAATGACGTTCACATGAATAAAGTATTTTATTGTTTTTCCCTTCGACTTGCAAGGGAAAATAATGGTAAAAAGACGATTGCCATGAATTGCCAATTTTTATCATAGATGAAACTGATGATTGCAAGCTGCAAATACTTTGAGTAAAAAGTAAATAGGATATTGGCTTTTTATCACTGGCTGTGTGACAGGTGCCTTGCATATTGAAAGACAGATGTGCTTTTCTAACTGAAAAATTCCCCCTTTCAGTTCAGCAGCTTGCAATCTTTTGTTACTGAAATATGATCATGTATATTTTATTTCAGAACTGTTTTCAACAGTTCTCAAGGTCTCCTGAGCAATCTCTGGCTAAGACAATGTAAACCAATATAATACAACTGGGTATCACTCTGTCATTGACAGTAAATGACAGTCTTAAATATTGCAAGTTAAAATCCCAGATTTGGTGTCATCTGTGTTTGCATTACAGTCTGATCTATTAGTCTGAATGCAGGTAAGCATTCCACTCAATTATATGTAGGAATAAGCATTAATATTATTATTATAATACCAATAGTCTGGCACAATGCCAACCTAGAGTTTGTGAGCAAATATATTCTGTCATGAAAGGCAGGTACACTTGAGAAATTGGTTGTGCTTTACACTGGAATAGCTTTCAGAGCAGAGGAAGAGGGGAACAAAAATCTCATCTGGACTCAGTAGGTTTCTCATTGCAAAATAAGTCTGAATTATCTCCGCATGGGCAGGAGGATTATGACAATTTCATACAGAACCAAAATCATAAAGTGGCTTGGTTTATGGGACCTCTTGACAGGCCCTGGTAAAATGCTCTCTCTCCTCCTTAAAAGCCCCCTTTGTATATTGAAAAGCTGATCTAAGGTCTCCCTGGACCCCTCTCTTCTCTAGGCTCAACAACCCCAACTCATCTCAGCCTTTCTTCATAGGAGAGGTGCTCCAGCCTTCTGACCAAATTTACACCCTTTCTCTGGATCCACTCTAGCAGCTCCATTCATGTCTTACAGATACAGGTACTGTGGTTCCCAGAGCTGGATGCTGTACTCCAGGTGAGGTTTTACAAGAATGGAGTAGAGGGGGAAAATCACACTGCTGGACACAGGTCTGATGCGGTTGGCCTCCTGTTCTGAAGGTGCATGTTACCAGCTCATGTCCAAATTTTCATCCACCAGTATGCCCAAGTCCTTCTCCTCAGGGTTCTTCTCAAGTCATTCAGCCCCCCCAGCCTGTAATTGCCCTGACTCCACTGCAGGACCTTGCACTTGGCCTTGTTGAATTTCATGAGGTTCATATGTGCCCACTCCTCAAGGGTGCCAAGGTGCTTCTGGGTGGCAACCTTTCCCTCAAGAATACAGCTACACCTTTTCGCTTTGTGTCACCTGCAAACCTGCTGACTCAGTCTCATTATCTATGTTACTGATTAAGATATTAAATAGTATTGATCCCAGTACGGATCCTTGAGGGTTCAGCTCGGACACTGAGCCATTGGCTAAGTCTTNTTGAGGGACACCACTCATTACTGGTTCAGCTTGGACACTGAGCCATTGACTAACTCTGGGCACAGCCATCCAGTTGATTCCTTATTCATATCACAGTCCATCTCTCAAAGCCTTATCTCTCCAGTTTAGCAAGAAGGATACTGTCAGGGACTGTATAAAAGAACTTGCAGAAATGTAGGTAGATGACATCTGTAGTTCTTCCTTTTTCCATTGATGCAACGACTTTGTTGTAGAAGGCCACTAGGTTAGCCAGGCATGATTTGCCCTTGGCTCTCTAATCACCTCCCTCTCTCTCTCATATGTTTCAATATAAGAAATTTGATGCATGATCTTACCAGGCAAGGAGGTGAGGCTGATGCCAGCATCATTCCACGGCAGTAAAACATGGACATACAATTTTTTATGTCCGTAAAACATGAGCTGGATGGCTTAAAAAAACAGTAAATGGGAGGAAATATGGGTGATTGTTAAAATTTAAGTTTACTTTAAATACGTTTATAAATCTACTGCCTTTCTAGCTTCAAGGAAAAAAGACAGTGAGACAGAGAATTTAAGTGACTTGAATAGCAGGTACTAATTAAGTAGAAAGCTGTTTTTCAGCATATGGGCCTTGTCTTTGTTTCTGAGCATGTGAAAAAATATTTTATGGTGCTGCATAAGTAAATGGGGAGAAAAATGTTAAGGACATTGTGATTGTGATGAATTTGGAAGCCAAGATGCAGTCTTTGTCATATCATGTTGTTTTGTTGTTACCATATTGCTTTATCTCACTTAACCTACCACTTAATAAGATGAACAGTCACATGGCAGTTTGAAAATCAGGGCAATACCTTGAGAATATGAAACACCCTAGTGCTCAAGGCATTGTCCTATGAGACAGGTAATATAAAAGATCCTAGAAGTATTGCAGAACAGGCTTCTCACTTTTGTTGCTGAACAAAGCAGGATACTAACATGGAAGGGGTCCACTTTTTTTCACATTTGTATTTACTAAATATGACTTAATCCAGTGACATCTAAAAGTAACAATGTATTTGCAGTGTATTCTGCCAGCCCTAATAGTTGGGGTTTTTGAGTTTGTTTTATCTCTGCAATCAAGGGTTTATGCTGCTAACACAGCTATTACTACTTCTTCTAATACTACAATTAGTAAACTACGGGTTTTTGCTATCTAAGAAGCAAAAACCTTTGTCAGAAGAGAAAAGATTTGGAGGTTCTCGGCTTAAAAATAGCTATCAACACTTGCCTCCTACTTGTTAGTAGGTGTGCCTAAATTCTAGTGATAACATTTTATTTGTCACAGGATTCAGAATGCAAACTCATCAGGGCTAGTCACCCAGTTCTGTCATTAACTATGAATTACTTAGATATGAAAGAGATTAACAGGACCAAATCAACATGGACAGCACATGAAAGAGCATCTTATTGATTTCAAACTGCAGGATCAATTATTCAAATCTTGGTCTCATGAAAATCAATGATGGGCTTTTTTTTCTGACTGTATATGGACATCGAAGTGCATATTGTAACAATTCCATGTTTCTGTAGATTTACTTTTGTGGATGTCACGGTTTCGTAATTGCAGAATTCTGTGTTCCATATTTTTTTATTATACATTAATTATTAATTTTCAGCTCTCAGAAGGGCATAACAAAACTAATTGTGGTGTTATAAACCAGATAAAAAAGGACAGCTATTGCAAGTGTGTATTCTTTTTTATCAGAAAGTTGTTGTGAGCCATCTGGGATAGAGTCCAAAATTTCTTCTTCCCAATTATAATGAAAGCTTATACAGTATGTTACACCTCATATTTATGGTAATTTTTATTATGAGAACAAGGGGGTGCAATTTTAATAAATGTTAGAGAATACAAAAGACAGTGGCCTAATACCTCTATTAGTGGGTTTAGCTGTTCATACATAGAATAATTCAGTATTCCACAGCCATCAACAGGTAAACTTACATTGAAAATTTCATGAGGTATTGATTTTATTTCTTTGACAAAAGATGTAATGAGCACACAACATGTCACAAAAGGAATCTGTCCTTGTGACAAGGATTGCATCAAGAACAGAAATCTAAACTTGCAGTCCACACCATTTTCTAAAGACAAGAATATTCTGGTTTCACTACTTTTTGTTCTTTACTTTCCTCTTTTACATAAAATCTTGTTCTTAAGTCATCTAGATGAGTCATTTTCAGATAGGAGGAATTCAAAAATGGTAAGAGATGATCTGATCCTGTTTTATGATATACTTATTGACTATGTCAAATAGGTTACTTTGTTTCTCTGATTCTCCCCTTGTTCCATTTCTCCAGTAAAGTACCATCCTAAATACCATAATGAATTGTCATTAGACTGCATATCAATGCAGTAAATAAATAGTTAGTATTTATATAAGCATTCACACACACACATATATGTAAACATATACATGTATGTGTGTGTGTACTCTGCTTTATCTTCCACATGCTGCTTACTTTCTCCATTTGGCATCTTCTCTGGATAAGAATACATCACCCTATGAGTGATAGCACACTTCAAATAGGCAATGATAATGATTGTTGTTTCCTTTAAAAGTGTGGACTTTCTGTTCTTTGGAGTTTTTTAAATTTATAGCCAAAAGATGCTTTTTTCCTTGTTTTCAGATTTTGATGTGTACTGACTCTTGCAGAGGCGAGGATATGGTATCTGTTCTGGACATGTTGAAGTAACAGAACAGAAAGTTTAAAAAAATATTTTTAATAGATGTTTCCCTTAGTATACTTTGCTGTACGAGTCTTTTTTCTCTTTTTTTCAGTAGTGCTTTTAGTTGGATTGTCCTTTCCTCTTTCTTCCCAAATTACTATCTATTTCTACAGACCTTTGAGTCCTTTTGGCCACTCATGATTTCAACTATGATTTTTCTGTCAAACCTTAATTTACTTCGTGCTTCTACCTTTTCTTTACTCATCTTACGCTGCATCATCTTCTCTTTGTAGTTACAGAGGTATATTGTAGAGCTCATTTTACACAAGGTCAAAACTAAATGTTTTCTAAAACCCTTTCTAACTTTTATATTATTATCTTTGACAGACATTTGTTGCCAAGCCAACCAATTTTCTCTATCTTGCATATCTCTAAATTTGTGTTCTGTTATCTATTTGCTGAAAACTGAGGTACATATTGGAATATGTCACACACTGACTTTATTTAATATTTTAATTTAATATTCTCACCATTTCTGATAAAGGGCCATGGACTTAATTACTAGCTCCTCTAGTAATCCTATGAGCATTTTGAAGGCTTAAGGGAAAAACAGTTTTCTTCATCTAATCTCATTGAGGCTTTTGGATTCAAAAATGAAAGGACTATTTGGACAATTGTTTTCACATATACTGCAAAATTCCAAGCCACCAAAGTTTAGCTGTAGATTTTGTGATGATTTACTTTCATTGACTTTATTTTCAGTATCCATTCACCACAAAGTTTGGTAAAAGAAACATTTGTATATTTAGCAAGCACAGACTCATGAAATGTGAACATCATGCCCAGATCAAGTTACAGCTGAACAAGAAGCAGGACTGTCAATTTTTCAGTGATTTTATGACAAAAATATTTGCTTAGTAGCTACTCTGTACTAAGTGAAAGAGACAGACCAAAGTTCTGAAACTCTAATGCTAAACCCATAAAGAAACTCTGCAATCAAAAGAAGACATGGTTGAATGTGAAACAGGGCACGGAAAACACCACAATCAATCTTTGTGATACTTTGTATTATGTAAGCTGATAATTTCCTATCACTTCTCACGGCTTCCTGTTACACAAACCTTGTGCTGTCAATATTCTATTTACATTGCTTTGGTTACTGAGCTTTGCGGGAAACCCCTCGCTTAACCCAGGAGAACATATTGACTTTTCCTTGAGTTTTAAACTATTTATATCCTTGTTAATGTTTGATTCAGCTGTTATTGTAATTAAAATAAATAGGGTCAACGAGATTTCCACAGAAATTTTGTTCAAGTCAGAAAATAAAATCTTGCTGTTTTAGCTAGGAAGTTTAAGAGTAGCCTGATAAGGAAGTATTTTCTTATTCAATTTTAGTAAAAGATTTCTCACAAAGAATCCAAAGCTGGAGTTCTGTGTCCAGTCTGGGGCTCCCCTGGTATGACAGGGACATGGAGGTACTGGAATCCAATACAGGGCTATGAAGACTTAATAGTTTGCAGCATTTGATCTCTGCAGAGAGGATGAGAGAGTTGGAACTATTCAGCCTGGAGAAGAGAATGCTCAAGAGGATCTCTGATGGTCTTGGGATAGGAGCCAAGAAGACAGAGAAGACTCTTAGTGGTGCCTTGTAAAATACCAAGAGTCAGTGCCAAACTGAAATACAGGAAATTTCACTTAAATACCGTGTAAATTTTTTTTATTTTGAAGATTATCACACACAGAGCATGTTGTGTGGAGAGGTCCCATAGTCTCCATCCTTAAAGATACTGAATTATATCCTTTATGGATATAGAGCCGAGCAAACAGCTGTGGTGACATTACTTTGAACAGAGATGTTGGACTAGATGATCTGCTGAGGTTCTTTCCTCAGGTAAGTCATTCTGCAATTATGCTGAAGTACTTCTAAATTGTTTTCACAGATTAAGCAAGGACATTTAATAAACTTAAAGCATTCCCTTGTTATATTGATTTTCTTTCTTATTTTCATGAAATGTTATGTATACCCTTCCCAATCTTTGTAAAAAAGTAAAATAGTAGATCATTAAATAATTTTTTTGAAAGAAAGTTCAGAAACACAATGAAAATCCTTTAATATAGCTCAAGAAACTTACCAATAATCACTCATTGTATGTAGTAACACACAGTAACATATTTCTACATTTTTATTATGTTCATTTTACAAATAAAGAATTTGAATTGGATACACTTCAGTTTTAAATGTGTGTGTGATATTCATTTGTCATGTATTCACCCTACTACTCATAAAAGAAAATCAAGAAAATCTGATTTACTAATCTGTGTAAAAAACAAGACTATGGTCCCTAATTTACATTCCATTCTCAAATACTCAGTTATTCTTCCAATTTTAATTGATGCTAATTATCTTCCTAGAGCATTTAGTCATTCTACTGGCTGCAATTTTCAATAGGATTTTCAGATTTCATTTGGATGTTGGACACCTAAGTAATTTACTCAGAAAATATAGTCTTTTATTTCCTTGTACATTACAGAAACACTATTTGATGTTAAAAAAGCTTTTTATTTCCTACTACCTAGTATTACTTCAAATGTCAAGCTCCTAATGTAAATTAAGCCTTTCTATTAATTTGGGATGGAGTAGAATAATGAGTGGAAATAATGAGATTACAGCAAATGACTGAAATATATTCTGCTTCTACAAACCCGTATTTATTAGTGTTTATCACACCTACAAAATACACAGGTTCAGGAAATGGATTTCTAAGTTTGGAATGTGTTGTCATCTTTTAAGGGAGGATTAAAATATATATGGTATGGAGGACTGAAACATTTACCTGCGTTATAAATGAATATAGAATTTTATAACCAAGTGCTGGTGGAACTTTCAGAAGGATTAAATACATAGAAAAAAATAAGCAAAAGAAGTGGGAACAGCTGGGCAGAAAACTGGGAAGTTGTTAAACATTTTTAAAAATGTGAGTGTCAATCATGTTTCTGTCACAACAAAACATTTGGGGAGGGATGTTCCAACATACAAAGACAAGAACTGTCTGACTATGAGGAGAATTTAAAAAAATTATATATCACTATGATCAATGTCTTAATAAAATGTATTCATTAGTAAGGACTGTTAAGACAATTTTAAGTTTTTTTTTAATATGTAAGCTAACCAATTTGCTGGTTATTCCAGGTATTCCAATTTGTTCAAGGTAGGGTTATACTAGTAAGGTGCAATTCTGAATAACAAAGGAAAAGGATAATACAGGACTGAAAATGAATTTTATACTTAATACTTGTATTGTTCTGGTCTGTTTCTTACTGTTGCCAGATTTAAAAAACAAGCAGACATACAGCTAGAATATTGATTTTGGCTTTTCAAGATGCCATAGAGCAACAGGAAGTGGTGATGCTGGAAAAAGGCCATGTTATACATGTCATCCTTTTACACTTGCAGTCAGAATGCACATGCAGAGGAATTGTGGGATTAAACTAAGCATTGGACTTGTCATTTTTGTCAGTATTCTAAACAGGAATTGGTCGCATTAATAAATAATAAATCTTTAGGGAAGAAGGTGCTGTCGCCAAGTAATAATAAATACTGCATTAACATCTAACACTGGAGACTCCTATTTGGAGTGTTAAAGAGGTTAAATATAGCAATTTACATCACATTATTATGCATAGTAGTGAATCAGTATTCGGATATTATATAGCAACTTGGAGCAATTTGTTGTCAATTATTAAAAAAAGGAAATGAATATATTGCATTTTCCTTGGTAAAACTATTAATGCTACTTGCTGATGCCTTTCCTTTTTCTTCAGGTCACAGACAGTACTTTTTACAGTGATAAGTATGTATCCCTTTTATTCTATTTCAATTATATTTGATTAATATATTTATTGAGGATTAACCTTTCTTAGCATTAAAATTCAGTCTGGATGTAGCTGTTGCCTGCTTAGCTCAGTTATGCTCAGTTCAGGAATGCTGGCATATCCTATTAACGTAAGGAGCTTAGGCACTCAGTGTGGCTTAAATATAACAGCACTTCTGAAGTGCAAGACAAAAATTCTCTAAAATAATTCTAACCTCTCATGTGTTTGAAGAATCATAGACTCTTTCTGCATCTGAATGTGACTGTGGTACTAAATGGTACTAAATTGTGCTAAATGGTACTAAAAATGCTGGCACTGTGCATCCCAGCAGAGCTGACTTTCATTAACACCTTAAAAATATCTGAATTGATTTGAAATTCACAAATAAGGATTGTTGTGACTGTGAAACCAGAGTCCTCATCCAGGGAGCTTATTTGAGTCTACTCACACTACTGGGTTCCATGTAAAGAAGAGTGTACATATGCTTCCTGGGTTTTGGCTCATGTTAAAATCATGATTATTACTTTACATTCATTATTAATAGTTGTGAAAAATACATAACCATTAGAACAGTTGCTAGATCCCAGAACTATCCTTCACAATTTGTGTTGAGCTCTTTAATTTTCTTTTTATTCCCAGGTTCTTGAATCTTGTATTTTTGGCTGAACACTCTTTCACAGAAAATGCACTAAAACTGAAGCCTCTGTAAGGTGCTTGGGATATTCTGCTGAGAAGGAAGCTTTTGAAACCATTCAGATTTAGAAAAAAGAAATCCATTCAAATTTCTCATTTCAGAGAGGAAGTAAGCACTTGCATATCCTATAAATGTCATCACTTGCAAGTTGAATAAACGTCATTTTTTATAAAGGCTCTGCTTTGGAACTAAATTTTTGGGTGAGTGAAGGCAGTTCCATATCATTTCAAGGTAAGTAAAAAACCCTGAAATTTTAACGCAACCCTCTTCTAATCTCTTCTTATGCCTTTTTCTTCTCTTTTCTTTTTGTTTTTTTTTTTTTTTCCTCTTTTGTTTAGGCATGTTCATCATCCATGAATTATTTTCCTAGGCATCTTCACTGTGGAAGGAATATGAGTATCTATCTGAGGACCAAACTGGAGTCTGGCACCATAAAATGGCATTGTCTGTTGTTTCATGAATCCTAAAAGCTCATTATAATTTGAACTTACAGGCTGAACAAAAATGTTTCTCATACCCACAAGCTAAGAAAAATATGCTTATTCATATTGACAATATCAAACTCAATCTATTTGCCAAATGTCTAGCAGTGTTTCTAAAATAAAACTTAGCAATAGTAGAATGGCAGAGGAAAACAGTGGAGGTTTCTCAGATTTTTTTTTTCATTTTAAGGCATGGCCTCGCTCCTGTTGCTGTCAGTGGAAGCACTGGCTGTACTATTGAAGAAGTGACTGCTTCAACCACACAGCTGTAAACCAAACTGGAACTGTTCTGAGATCTTATGATATGCATGAATGTAGGCATTTAAATAAGAGGGAGTGGAATAAAATGTTTTGCAAATGAGTTCTGGAATCCACAGGCTCAAGAGCAGGGAAAGCTAAGGCTAAGAAAGCATTGACCTTTGGGTGTTTTTCTGCAGTCCTTGGTTCTTCTACATTCAGATGAATGCAATACAGCTATCAGCTATACTACCAATTTAATAGAGCTTTGGGGCCAAGTGGCATGCTGTTCCACTTATATATTCAATTTCCCTTCCCTCACCTCCTAAAAGACGGATCTTGAAAAAATACCCCCTGAAAATATTTACTGACATTTACCACCTGCCCAGCTATAGCACCAAATGAGGCTCTTAGCGGCTAGCAATTAAACACTGTCAGTAATTTTTGTTTAGTGTTTGATCTCCTGCCCTGGCTTTGCTATTATTTGTAGGTAGATTTAATAGGTGAAGATAGATACTGTAGCAGACAGTAGCCTACCCCTGAAGGGTACTAAAAATTCTGAACTTCTTTTTTGAGTCCTCAGTATTTCTGTAACTGCAAAGAATCTTCCAATGGCTGTGTTCAGCATTTGTACATTTTCATAGGAGAAATGAAAGAGGAATAATTTTTCTGCATTTCTATAATATTTATATATTCCCATCAAATCATAGTATCCGAATGTTTAGAAATGTATTTACTGCATTCATTATATTTGTCACAGGTGGCTCATTCCTCTTTTGAAATAAGGGGAGTTGTTATATTTTGTGTAGCAGTGACTTGAAAGATCTAAAATGTCTTAATATTTTTGCACACATCTGTGTTCCAATATGTATATGTTTAATCGAAATTTTCCCTAAGACTTACAAAAAATATATGGTATAATTTGCAAGAGCTAATGATTTTGGTAACAGTTTATTTCAGACCTAAAATCTGAAGATGCCAGGCCTGGTGAAGCATATCTGCATAACCTATATGGACAAAAATTCCAACCATGACAAACTGTGAGAAAGGAAGTAACTGCTGACACACATGCCATCTCAAGTTGTGGGAATGGCATGCACTCATCTGGATACCCAAGACTCTATAAAAGTGGCACCTCCAGAAGAATGCTCTGGGGATCCCAACCACAGAAAAAAACAGGAGGGCCAGCATGACACCACAGGTACCCTTGAGGTGGTGACTGTAATGCGTCTTTCTCTTTCTCTCTTTCTCTTTTTTCTCCCTCTTTCCCTTCCCATTTCTACCTCTCTCATTCATATTTACTGTTAAATAAAATCCATACTATTGACTGTGGCGTGTGGTCTCATCTGCACCTTAATTCAGGCAGAGGCACCTTTTAATAACCAGACCGTAACATAATTTCAAGAGTGGAATCCTAACATTATTCCAATGGATCATAACAAGGATCTCCCCTTCTAGTATGTAGGGAGCAGTTGTAAAGAATTGAAACTCTCACTGCCTAACTGCCACCATACTGCTTGTAGAGGAACCTGAAAAATAGATCCTTTTAACTATAATCTTCAGGATGATAGGCAAAATATGTGGGAAGACACCTGTGAGAGAGACTGAGATGTCACCTTGAATCAAAAGGAGAAAGTAGATTTGGGAGCCCAAAATAACTGGAGAAGCAGGAATGAAATCTGGAATGGGACGTCTCAGGAAAAAAGGATAAAGCAAAATTGCGCCTGAGAAATCTGCGACTGTGGCAATCATGGCAAAAAAACCAGAAAGAAGTTACTCAATAGTACAGTTCAGAATAACTTCAAATGAGGATTCAGAATTGCCATATCTTCCACAAAGACAACAGACTAATGGATAAGTAAATCTGCCGGTAAAGCAGATATCTCCTTTTCCTGTAAAATCTTCTCTGGAGAGTGACAACATCACTGATGATGTTTGAAGAGTTCATACATTATGTGTGATGCAAGCTCTTTTTTTCCACTTTACAGTGTTTCTTAAAATCTAGTAAGTTGCTTGAAAAATACTTAAAATATTCCAGTTGTAAAGAAAAGCCTCTGAAAATTTAGAAAATTCCAGCATTAAGGTTGCCATTGAATGTGTAAATAATTATAGTGGACTATTTGCAATGAATGATTGGAAGTGCTTTAACTGAGCAAGAGTCAGCCTTGAATATTACAGGGATAGACTGGTACAAATGAGTCACTTGGGCAAATCTATTGAAATTAAATAATTCTTAGGGGGTAGGAATATGGCTTATTTTTGTAAGCAGTTTTTCTCTGCCTATATTACAAAAGGAAATCTATAGCAATTATAGATATGTCAGGAATACACTATATTTTATCTGAGGTTATTTACATACCTAAAACCCCTTGGGCTGCTTCCTTTTACTCCTTTCACTTTATTTTCCATATGACTCTCAGTCTTTCTTGTAGCTACCTCTATCACATGGGCTATGTTGGTGAATAAATCAAAAATTATGAGTTGTTTTGATAACATGATAATGGTGGAATGCACTGGATGCCTAGCAATACCTGTTTTCTGTAGATTGATTTATCCTGGTCTTTGGGCTTCACCTTATCCTGTTTTTTAGATTGGAGTGATTTCTTCCCCTGCTAACTTTTGAGTGCATTTCCTCTCTTATTTAGAAACATAGTGAAGCATTTTAAAGTGACTGAGGTTTCCATATCACAGTGATACCCAGAAAGCTGAATAGTAGGAAGCTATTTCAGAGGTGTGTTTAAAAATCTTTCTCTACATGCTACAAAACTTTATGAAGCGTAGTACTTCAGAAACTTTTAGAAAGTGCCCAAGAAAGAAAAATAAACATGTGAAAACTCCTTCAAGTAAGGAAACTAAGGTGGTAAAACTTCACAAATGTGAAATAAAACCAGGATAAAATAAACGGTCTCTGTAATGCTATTTTTACAGAAAATCTTTTTTGATACTAAGACACAGGAGTCTATTCAGATGTTTTCCTTATGCCCACAGCACTGGACCATAGTATGTGGGATCCCTTTATCGAAACAGAATATGAATTAATAATAGATAATTAAAGATACTTGCAAAATAATGAAAGCATACACTTCTGCTTCCCATATATCCTGTGTTTATCCTGATTAAAGCAATTTTTATTCTGTTCCTTTGTACAGTTCAGTCATTGTAATCTGAGGATCGGAAAATGGGAGACAGGCTGGTGGATGTTAAAGGACAGTCACCTTCATGTCACTTTTTCTTATCAAAGATTCTCTGTCAGACAGCTTTTTTCCAATCACTTTTCAGATCTGTCCCCATTTATTTGCAGCTAGCCCATGAAAATTTAGACAAAAGAAGGACAGTCTTCTAGTGTTTAAGGGTAGTTTGTTGAAGTAATTCCTTCCAACTGCCATTCTTGTAATGTCTTGTCATGAGCCACAAACCCTTTTCGCATATTTGACTACATCTTCTTTTTTGCTCTCTTGTCATTCCTGTTCTCAAAGGTATATTTTAGGAATCCATTCCAAAAGAGAGTAAAATAGATTTTTGCCTCATTCTGTTCCCAATTTAGTTAGCTTCATTACGTTGTACCTTCTATATGCTCTAGACATGAGTGTGTTACTAATGGGATTCCAGATGATCTTTAATGTTAATGAGAAAATTGTCACTCTGGGGGATTCATTTATGGTTCTACTTGCTAAGCAAGACTGACACTCCCTAAGTCACTGCTTTTAGTACAGATATTTCATTGACAGGAGTAGCAGCCAGCTTATCTCTCACTACCCACCCATTTCTTAAAGTCTTTGGAAGAATTGGCAGCACATACCTTTCTTAAATGTTATTTTAGTAACACTGCTTGTCACTTAGAAACTACTGTTCTGGATTTACTTCTTGGTGCTAATACAGCAGATAAAAAGAAAGTGTTATTAGCCTGTTGTCCTGGTTTGAGACAAAATTTGAAGGAATGTCCAAATTTGAATGTCCTCCAGAATGATTTTTTACCTTTTCTTTTATACTCCTCTTATACACCCTTTTATATAATTTTATGTATTCTTAATGCTTTTAGTCTACATACTTATAATTTTCCAATTCTGATAACTTAGCTGAAACCCATTATACCAGTAAACATCCTGGAAGCCCCGGACACCAAGGTCCTCTCCAAGGTGTGTGCATTTCAGGGCATTCCACCTGGATGAAGTGCTGC